>KK115882.1:65519-135579 GCA_000611955.2 Stegodyphus mimosarum | reverse complement strand
CACGTTTGGTGTCCGATTGCAACAAAAAAGAGCGGTGCACAAACAGATGTTATAACAGTCGCATATACAAAATTTCAAGGTCTAAGGCTAATCGTTTTCGTGTTATGCGAGATAATACATACGTACATACGAAAAAAAATCCCTTCTAAATTCATTTGAAATCTATTTTACAATTTGTTTTGGAAAAACGTGTGTGTTGATCTATCACCACGTTCAGATTTCATGCAAAAACATCCTTCAAATAGATTCGAGAGCGGTCATGGATATTTTTGTTGAAATTTGGCACCTGCAACTTTTCGCTATTACGATACTTCCTCTACATCATACAAGGAAGTAATAATCAATTGTAAATTCTTTGGTGTATAAGAGAATATATTGAAAAAATGTTGTTGAACTATGGGCTTTATTGCTAGCATTCCCATAAATACTATGCTAGCGAGTACACATCAAAATATTCCACTACCTTACATATTTTAGAACATTTCACGAATAATATCTCAGGCAACTGGCGTCAGAACTGCTAGTTTGTTTTCGGTGTTTTATTTTTTAATATTTTAATATATACATTTTGGAAGTTTTTAGGCTACGTGCCAATGCTTATTCATGATTAATCATAAATTTAGTATAATTAGTAAATGATAATACTAGTCCGTATAAACTCTCTATATATTTCCCGCTAAACGCTAAACATCAGTAAATTCTGAACTAAACCGCTTAACGAATAGTACTGCCGTGTGTTTGTAATTTTATGCATTAATTCCGTGTTTCTGCACAGAATTTCGACCCTTTTGTCACGAAATATTCCTGCTTTCATTCACTGAAACGTTGACATCCCTGTAGCGAATTTATTCCGACAGTACGTTAGCGATGCTTAACACCGCATGGAAAGGATGAATTGTAACTTGATATTACTATGGTCATCTGTAAGCTTGAAACTTTCTTACGCTTATGACACGCGAGATAACTGCTAATTTGTCTTCATTTCGTATGGTAGGTTAGGACTTATATTTCAATCAGTTAGACGGTTTCTAATATCAGGCAATGTTCTTTAATGATGATAATATTATATGTTTATACTTGACGGACTAAATTTTGATGGATGGTAGATTCATAAGTTGCACTGAGATTCTAAATTAATTTACTAAATATGAAATTGTACTTTTCTGGATAATTGTGTATCGAGATTAAGCTACTGGTTAAACATTTTGCAGAGACATTAAGTTAATTAGAAGCAGGAAAGATGAAAATGAGCAGTGCCTTCGCCGGGACTCGAACCACGGACCTCTCGAATACGAGCCGAGCGTGCTGACCACTACACCACGAAGGCATGCCAAGAAGGCGAGATAAATACCTTGTAATTTAAGAAAATAAAATCTGCATCTAATTTTTGAACAACATTCATATGAAATATTGTGTTGAAATTTTATTTCTATTCTCTAGATATAATATTATGCATATGACGATCTTCTAGTATTCGAAATAATTTCTATTTCCAAACACTGCGTATAAGGGACGTTTCATTATTTCTTTCTATGTAAAAAGAGAGCCAAGTCCATAGCAAAGAAAACCCGTAAGCCATTGCAAAGAAAACAATTGCAATGGGTAATGTCTTTTTATCGCTAACAAGTAATACAAAAGATGTTTTTTAAGTCAATACCTACTTAGGTCAACGAAGAAAAATTATATTTTAGTTACTTTTTTATTAACATTATTAACATTGTTTCGTTTCTAATTTATGAAGCTGATGGTGGTCTATAATTTCTCATTCTATCCATCTCTTGTAATGTTTTTTATTGCAAGGAACCTTTCCAGTGAGTTTCAAGCAGTCCAGTTCTTCAATTAGTATTCTATCTAATGATTCCACACGACTCAAGACAACATATGCTTGACCTGCTGCGAAGAGTTTTCGTCCTAGATATAGTACTATTGAATTTTCGCTACATAATGAGACATTACATCCGTTTCATCCAACTCTATAAAATTACCATTCTTTAATTCCATACACTTTAAATATCTCTAGAAATCTGTCTTACTGTTGCCACTTATTTTTGTTAAATATTACAATCCCATTTATCACAGTCATGTACTATTACTTAAAAGTTGTTATAAAATTTATTTTTACAGCAAGTGAGAATTCCTAATAAACGGTCATTATTTGTAAGTCTTATAATTTATTTAATAAAAACAGCATATCTTTAGTTCCGATAAACAGGAATAAATAAGTAGAAATTGACTTTAATACGTGAAAACACTGTATTAACATCAAGTGTCATCCACTACAAAGTTAAAAAAAATGTATTTGAACTTGAGTGGATGAATAAAAAGTATTTTATTAACGATTGAAAAGTTGAACAAAATATAGAGAAAGTGTGAGCTAATAGGTAGGAATTTAATAAAAAAGAAAGCGAAGTCCATAGCCAAAGAAAAGCCATTGCAAAGAGAGCAATAGATATAAACAATAGCTTTTTATCGTTAAAAATGAAATACCAGACTCAAGGAAAGGGTTGAAATGTAAGACATAAAACTCACTCTAATAATGTGTGATGTGTGAGCTGCATTCTGGCATTTAAAATGAGAGAGAAAATGCTGCGCCACGGTAAAGAATACTGTTTTGCATGGATTTTGCTGGCAAAATAATGAACCGTAAAATAAAGACCAATCGATAAAATTAAATAAAACAAATTTTAATGAATTCTTTAATTTACATTTCACAAAGATTCAATGCTACTTTATAATGCAAATTGAACTTCAATTTTTTTCCCTCTTTCTGCGTATTTCATATTTAAGAGAATAAAATATTTAATAACATTTAAAAAATTCATGGAACATCGGGGATTAGAGTCACATGAGCTCAAAAAACGTTTTTTTTTTTATTTTTTTGCTTTTGTTTGGAGTATTATTCAGTTAATTCTACCTTCATTTTTTTTTGCATATTCTGCCGTTAGAAAATGCAATTATCTATTTTTCTTTCTTTTTTATTGCTAAGAAAATAAAGAACCCTGATATGAGGAAGAAAAAAATCTCCCAGGGTAACGATACTTTTATATTTCAAGGAAACAATGATTTACTTAAAATTAACAATAAACTGAATAAGAAATCAGGTCTTTTTAGTTAAGAAGATTAAAATTATTTATCTTGAATACAAGAATTTTTTTTTAAAACCTTATTATATCGACAAAAGAAGATGCAGGTCTTTACGTAGGGTGGCTTTATTGCTTCTATAAACCATTTGCACTTTTACATACGTTACATTTTTCAGAACAACTAGAGATATGTATTCTTTTGAAATCTTAATAACCCTATGTTTTAAGCAATATTTAAATGATATCCAGTCATATAACTTAATTTAAAGTTACGGCAAGCTGAACAAACTACAACTGCAATTAGGTTCTAAGGAGAGGACACAATAGCAGTTAAAATAAAATAAGGCAGAAATTAAACTTAAGTCAGTGACTCCAAACAAAAACAAAGACAAAATTTTAAAAAATACCAGAATGCAAGTCAAAAGCCAATCATTGAAAGGAATTAAAGATGCATAGCACCATTCGCCAGGAAAAGGCAGCAAAAAATATTAAAACATAGATTGGTATTGCAAAAACTATGAAAATGTATGAATTAGAAATTGTATTGTTAACTAAAGTAGAGATAGCTTTTTGAATGAGATTTTTGAATGAGAATTCGCCAAGTAAAGAACCATCTTGGATACTTTTTATGGATCTGAAATTAAAAACTGTGATCAACAATAATTAGTTACAAAAGCATTAGTGTTGTTTCTTCTTATAACTAGCATCTACGTCTTATAACTAACTTCTTATAACGCTATAGAGGCATTTATTTATTTAATCTTTCTGCGTTCGTTATTATAACATTTTTACCACTGTCTTGGTTTGGCTGAGGTATGGTAAAGAAGACAAAACAATTGACAAGAAATATTATAGATTCCTTGAGTGATATATTTCATATCATAGTTTGTAATGCTCAAGGAATGTTATAAACTTTCCAGGTCCTGAAGTATACATTACCAATTACAAAGCTACTCAAAATAAGGCACAGAATTTTTTTATTAGAACAGCTTTAGCATTGGAGGTAGAATGGTTTCGACAATAGAGGTTTAATATTGTATATGCTTTCCACAAAAAAAGGGACAAAAACGTATATCGTATTCTTTATGCTTTAAAAAGTTAAATTTAAAAGTTTCGTGCTTCAAGTATAAAATTTGTGAAGCTATTTAAAATAAACTTGCTGTCTTGAATCATTCTCCAAACATATTTTCTACCGAAACAAAATGCTCACTAAAATAACTCCTAAATTGCCATTATGCACTATAAAAGAACAAAGGCAAATATCATCAAGCAAAGCAGCACTGATTCCCATCTTCGTACTTGGTCTCGAAAAACTTTTAATTGCTCATATACACAGATGGCCTGTTTGCCAACGTAAGATATAAAATCAGGAAAATAACACCCTAAAACCGACAAAAATTTTGTATATGTCTCTTCAATTTCGAGAGTAATTGACTTAGATTCCTCTTCTTTAGAAGAAAAATATAAATCATCTGTCTGTCTAATGCACTGTTTTCTTATTTTGCATTAATTACTCACAATTAGCTCAATTTTATGTGAAAATGTGAAATATTTTGCACTTCGTATATTACCATTTATAAATAGGAATTTTTATTGAACGACTACCAAATAAAAATGTGAATTTTATTTTATGTTTACAAAAGCTTCCTAGCGTTAGTTAAAAAATTGTATGAAATTTTCTTTGTAATTTTGAGGAATTAATTTAAGTGGAAATAAATGAAAATGTTTAGGAAAATACAACAACATTTAAGAAACGCCTGCAACCACTTTTCGTACAGAATGAAACAGAAATGAGTAAAAAACGCTTACAAGTTAATTAGACCTTATAAATAAATTACGTTAAAATCATTAATTAAAGATGTTTTCGGTGCCCATAAGCTACAAAGACAGTATATACTAACAAATATCCATGCCTTTTCCAAATTCGAACCCCGGCCATGGGCTACGGTAACTTCATTGCCTGCCTTTATGAAAACAGGGTGTAAAATCATGAGAAACTTTATTATGCAAATTATTTTTAAATATGAGCCTAAACCCGTTTTTATTCACGTAAAATTAATCATCAGAATCATAATTTCAAACAGTTATATTAGTTTAGTCACTCTTTACTAATATACGCCGTATCGCTCCGTACACTGCGCAAAAAAAAAGGGGGGACAGGTCTATATCTCCCGTTCTACTGCGCCGATTGACAAAATTTACCTTGAATTTTCCATGTTTCAAAAACGTGACTTAGGATATATATTATATTTATATATAGCATTAATCTAGCGTAAGTATTCTGAAATACAGTCCGGCTTTTTCTGAAATAACATACTAATTTTTTCCCCATATTTCGATTCTACGACTCAAACTGTGCCTGGATATTAAATTTTATAATTTTGGTCAGAAATTCATGGGCAAATTTATAAATTTATTTTGGCGCATTTTTTTCAGTTTGCGGTAAGAATAATTCACTTGGCAAAATTCGTAACTTATAACAACCTACTTTCCTTTTTTTTTCATTGATGCACGACCGGGAAAAAGGTCCATCGTTCATTCTTTCAAATAATTTTACAAAGTGCGTAAGCCACATTTTCGTTATTATCGCTTATAATAAATACGACAAATTTCCAAATGCCTCAAAATGTAAATTTACGTATATCTTCGGAAATTTTAAATAAACTCTCTAATTTTTTGCAGGTATGCTTAGAAAAACATTTACTTTAAGATAACGGTAAAATTTTCGAAATGTGAAAGGACGGATCAAATAAGTTTTATCAAAAAAGAGATATTAATAAATATATATACCAAATTCAATTAGCATGGAGGAGCTAAAATTTTGGGGAGCTAAGTTTTTAAAACTGCTCCTCCAATTTTTACAAAGCTTGGCAGTTTGGCATAATTTGAGTCGTAGAATATGGAAATAAATTAGCATGTCATTTCAGATAAATCCTATTTTGTGTCAAAATACCTATATAGTACACTGTTTAAATATAAATCTAATACATATCCTACGTCACGCTTTCGAGACATGAAAAATGCAAGTTGAATTTCGTGAATTGGCCAGTAGAACGAGAGATATAGAACTTTCCCATTTTTTTTTCAATGTACATAAGTAAATGTATATACGCCAATGTAAATTTACATTTCAGAATTTTTTTAAATTTATATACTTTTGATTGGTAAGTAGTTAGAATTAATTAGTTCCTCAGTATTTAGAATAATATTAGTAATAATTGAAAAATAAGGCCTAATGCCTATCGTTTTAAATCTAGTACCCTAAAACAATACCTTACACTTACTAATAATGAGTATGCTAATCAACATTACCTATTAATTATTATTTGTCCTTTTTGTCCCTAGATTGTAGATGATCTACCGTACACAGATCTGGGTGTACGCGGTTTTCACAAGCGGCCGGTTCCTCTGCATATGGAACCTCCAACAGAGTACGCCGATGTATACAGACACGGGGGAAGGACCCAAGTGTTGCCTCTACCGGTCAGTGACGCCCTCGATAAAAGAGCCCCTGAATTGCCTTTGATAAACAATGTGCAACAAAACACAAGGGTATGCATGTTTTAATGTTTTTCGTTGATTTACTTTTCTACATACTTTAGGAGACGAAGCTGATTTTCTAAATATATGTTTAATGTGAAGAGTTATAAGCACGGATCTTAACCAAGAAAATGGTTAAAGGTAATTAAATGGAAGTTTTTAAAAGTTCAAGGTTATTATGTTAATAAATATTTTGCAAATAAGCGATGACGGTAATTATTTGAAACCGAGGATACATTTTAAAGTGTTTAGAATGTTAATATGATTTTAAATTAACTTGTTTCAGATGTCGCAATGCCAGAAAAACAGAGAAAAGATAATTTAACGTGAAAAATAATTCGTTAGATTATATCCAAGTTATCTGTCTTTAAAAATCATGGTCAAAAATGTAATATGTTGAAATAGCCTTTCTGAATCTCGTGAAGGTCGTAAAACAAAGAACTAAATACAATTAAACAGCCCGTGCTTTCTGGGAGTGATTCAATCAGTGCCGAAACTGGAACGGCGGTGTTAACATGTGTTAACAAGGAACGCGGACGAACAATGGCGTCGTTTTCTAATAAAAAGCTTTTAAGAGAATTATCCAAGATGGCGATGTATTTCTCCAATCTTAGTTTTAGAACTGGCAGGAAGTTTCAGGAAAAAGAAACAAGGTATAAAAAAGTCGAAATTCTTCACGCAGTCGAGCTATAAAAACGTTGTGGTTGACGATCTGTGTCAGTTGAAGCACAGTAGAGTTCCTGCTCTGTCGTACAGTTGAATTGTGATTGAATTGCAATTGAAGTGATTGAAATAAGCCCTTTTGTTTAGTACTACAGGAAAGAATGTCAGTAATTTCATAAAGTACGGAATTAATAGCATTTTTATTAAATCCTAACCGAATTCAAAGAGAAAAAAGTGAGATTTTTAATTACATATTCACATTAAATTACTCGTTAAAGTTATCCATAAGTTACCTTGTTTTCAGATTTGCTTAAAAATATCATTTCACTGTAAACAAATAATCTAAAAGATAAAGTTAATGCTAGCATTTTTTAAGGTGTATAAAATTATGAGTGTTGAAATTTGATTTTCTATGAGGATATTAATAAGGTTATGTATTTCTTTTTGAATATAATCTGTTTCACTGCAAACCTTTTTTATTCCTTTTTTTTTAATTTTTGCAGAACTGTAACCTACAAGTGTAATTCAGAACGTTCTTGTTATACATTGTATATGTACGTTCTTTACAATTACATTAGTGTGCTATTAACACCAGTATTTGACGAAAAATGCCATATTATTAAACTCCAGTATATAGACCTGATTTACGATGTCCTTTGAAAAACGTTATCAGCATGTTTACGGTAACGTCTGCAGTATGTCTTCTGAACGAGCTCATTAGATATGTAAAACATTATTTTCATGTATTAATTGTGTGTGTGTAGTACCTATCAGTGCTTAGCGATTATTTGTTTGATATTTTTACATATATTTTGCAGTAATTTAATAGATTTTTATTTTAAATTTAAAATTTTTGTTATTTAATATAGTACAACTTTTATATAAAATCCACATTAAACGAGTAAATGTCAGAAATGAGCTATTTGTATACAAGTATGTATAAAGATTATTTAGCATTTATTTAATAATTTGAAAATTGATTAAACTTTATTAAACTAATGTTACGTAAACATTATTGAGCGTAGCACCATAAGCACTAGACAGCAAATACAATAAATGCTTATCTTGCTTTTAAAGTTTAAATAATATTCATTCTCTAATTAATTCTCTAATAAAATATGTAACACAAAAAATATTTAAATTTTTTTAATCTAGAAATTTTCATTCCTTAAATATACTGCAATTGTTTCTCACAATACGAAGAGCTTACCTGTTTAAGCAAAAATAAGATGCATAATTTGAACGAAATTAAATTATTACACAGAAGCCCCAGTTGCATGGTATAATATAGTTTAGAATCGACGAAATTACTTTCTCGCGGGTATTCTTTAAATTCCGCAGTAAACGAAAGAATTGTTTTAACTTTATAAGGAAAGATAATTAGTTTCAATACCCAAATTATTTTACGGAAGTTTATTTAATTGGAAAGTGACTTTTTGAAACTCTCTATCTGGTAATGTATCCATTAATCATAGTAATGTATTTCAGTTGTACTTACTAATTAACTTCTATAAAATTAACTACGCCTTTCCAATTTCCAAATTAAGTAAAGTACTAATTTCCAAATTAATGTAGAAGAAAGTTAACATTTCATTTCAGCATGTAAAACCAAAAATTTCAGCTTTCGTTATTTTTAGCGCAGAACCCGTTGCCAGTGTAAGCATTGTTTCAAAGACCTGAATATGCAATGAATAATTAATATTAATTTTACCTTTTCATATAAAATAAATAGAATAAAGAAAATTTTGTGTCTTAATCTTAGATTTAAAATGAAATAAGCTTTCATATTTTTATAATTTTGCTATAAATCTGTTTTGAATTGTAATTTATTGAAACTTTTTAATAGCCGGTTTAATTATGGCAAAGGACATGAAATTTATTAACGATTTGCATTTGCTAAATTTATAATATAAAGTACAAAGAATTATGTTTGACCTTAATTGACATTAAAATTCTTTCCTCAGACTTAAGAAACGAACAGCAGAATTAGCAAGGCAGTTTTGATTTGTTATTTAATTTATTGGAAGCAAATTTAGTAACTGAAAGATAGCTTTACTATCTTTAACGAGTAATGTTTTACTTTTTTTCTATGTTTCAGAGATAAACGTATTCTTACTTAATGTCACAACCTGTGTACGAATATGTACGAACTTTATTTTCTAAGATTGTTTTTTTTTAAATTATAAAAAAATCATGTTACGTTTTATAGCATTCATAAGCAATGTTTTGCTCGTATTTTGGGGATTCCACATTCACTAATATAATTTTCATACAATTGGATCAGCTGATAAAAGTATATTTGCCATGCGTTCTATTTTTTTATTTCAATTAAAATAAATTACGTAAATGGTTGGAGTTCATCGCCCAGCAAAGAACAACATTTTTTCTCTTGGCGCCGTAATTTTTCATGTTTCAGTGCTGACTTTCAGCTCTTCCCACAGTTGCGCCTTCTCTCAGCAGGTGTTCTAGGGCTCCTGTTAGTTAAAATTACCTTTGTTAATCCTATCGAATAACTATTTGTACACAGTTGTACAAACGCTGCCATGATAATGTTATATTGCTCAATGTTCAACGGCACTTCCTTCCATAGTTAAATTGTGATTTCTAAACACTGACCTCCTCTATTGCTACAGTGAACAACAATTATTCATTTTTTAATGTCATTCTTATTATCAGAACCCTCAAAATTAGGAAAGATACTTAATATTACACTTTACGTTATGTAACAATATAGCTGTAGGTTAGAGTAATGATAAAGCAGTTTCGATTAATGCATATTTAATACTATCTCTTCTAATAATTTACGACTGAAAACAAGATGCATCAATAGTTCTCCCAAATGATTTGAAACAGTTTGTTCAGAGACTAAAATGAAAGAGTAATAAATACTACTCAACCACGGCCTAAACATTAATTTAGTGAAATGCACATGAAGACACAATAATCAGTCAGCAATAATGGAAGGTTTAGGAAAGCTAACTTCGCAGTTGTCAGAATAATAAGCATGGATAAAAAAGGAAGATAATATTGAAATCTGTGCTTGTAAGTTTGAAACTATGAGTTTGATTCTATGACTAAATATGATGCATAGTAATTTCTTAAACTACAATAACGAACATAAATGGAATTATGTTCCCAGCTAGAACTTAGGTACGTTATAAATATAGCGGCTAAAAGACAGTTCCATGCAGATATTTCTGCTTATCAAAGGAAATGCTAGATGGATATTATTAGATAATTTTTAAGTTTAGTTTACTCTTAAAAATTTTAAATATTATCAAGATTTAAAGCTCATAAAATAAATTATATTTTCAAATGAACGAAAATTCTTGCGAATTCAATCAATGAATGAAACTTGCCTTGCTTATACTGATACTCCCCATGGTTGCACTGTTTGGTAGGTGAACCTTCATTGCCACTTTTGCAATTTGTTTGAATATTTAAAGAAATTAATATAGAAATTTCTTCTTGTTATTAGTCAGTATGTTTTCTACTCAAATATGCTTTTATAGCTATTTACTTTATTTGGACAATGATGAAAGCAGTTGCTTTCTAGTAACTCTGAAGCACAACGTTACTAGAAAACAACTGTTTAAAACAATCTAAAAGATTCTATACGACTGGCCTTTACCATAGAATAAGAAAAGGCCTAAGTACCATAGAATACGAAAATCCACATTACAACCATCAATAATTTCAGCACTTTTTCCAAGCGAACACTTAATACGTTTAGAAGAATTTCGCACCGCAAAGGTTTAGCAATTATAGCCATATCTATTTGTTTCAATTGGAAAGAGTTCAAACGTACAGTTCAAACTCTCAATACACAGTACCCTCAAAATTCTATCCAATGTTGTATTTTCAAAACGTCTCGTAATGGCGACTGATTCTGGTGGCATATCAGTATCCAGTGATTAGTTTTTACTTTAAGATAAATCTAAGAAAAAACATTTGCTCATATATGAAAACACGTATAGTGAAACTGCTGTTATATGAATCGGTAAACAATCATTAATGCCCATTGTGCTCGCCATTATCTCATCAAGAACAATTCAAAAGATGCTGATCGTCAGCTGTTGTTGATCTCTCCTAGCATTTCGAATGATGCTGCATTGTGGTATTTCCAGTTTTGCTAATCCTCTCTAATTTCAAGCCTCTATTTGAAAAGCCTAAAAGCTTTTTCCAACGTAAAGTGTTTTTATTTTGCGAACGAAATGCTGTATTTTTAAAACAGCATTTATCTTATTAACATTGATTCAAGAAGTATTTTGAATCAAGAACTGGTTCTACAGCTGTTTAAGAAATTGTTTAGAGAGAATTAAATGTAACACTTGGAAGTGTTATTAAATTATTAAATTCAACTTTTTTCTTTGTCCGTAACTGCATTATAAATATCTAGGCAAACCGTTGCTAAATGTTATATATCTCAGTTCATAATATGCAACTTAGATTTTATAACTTCAGAAGAGAAATTATGCATTGGAAGGTGGACTATTTGCAGCAGGAAGTTAAGCTTTATTAGTGTTTGTAAAATATTGTGCATTGTTAAAGTAGAAGACAGATCATGTAAAATATAGATATTCAGATTACTTTAAAATACCTAAATTTGCCGTTTCACAATCTTTAGGCAGCTTTACAGACAGTAAAAAATCAGTAATGTTATAATACTACGACTTCTGTTTAATCACCTCGACACGGGTAATCTATGTCGCGACGTAAGGCTTCATTTGACCTCCTGATATTTGTTTTAGACACAGCGTGTTTGAATCCACATGAGTGTAAATAACACAATGATTTTGTTTAGTTTTAAAAACAACCTCGGAAACTCTTTATAACTTAATCGTGCAAATAACTATCGCACAATGTAGTAGTATTCTGAATTTACATACTCAACATTAGAATGAACCACATATATTTTTCTCATTTATTTTGACTATACGTTATTAAATTAAAAACATTATGGAATGCAAATATATCAACTTCCGAAAAACAAACTTTCGTCTGTATACGAAATGATTCTATGTAAAATTACTAAAGATATGTGTCTCTAATTTCTCCATGTTATCGTTTTAATATCAAAATTCTGCAAAATTCAGTCTTACTTCTCACATATTTCTTTTTTAACGGAAATGATTATAATATAAATATATTCAGTAACTTATTCTTGGTATTTTGCTTTACATATTTTACATATTTATATATTTTGCTTTACAGTTAAATATTAACTAAAAATTAATTCTAGCATCCTATTTTGACAAAACAAATTTCTAAACAAAACACAAGAACAAATGAAAACAAATTAAGTGAAATTTATGAATAAAGGAAATTTATTGCAAAATTTATTATCAAGAATCACGCGTTATTAAAATGTAATACAAGTTGCCAAGAAATGTATATACGCAATGAATATTCATAAAATCAGTATTTATTAACATATCATTTATTTTGAAAATTTAAAATTATCTACAGAAATAAATAATTTTTCGTCAATACCCGTTTTTAAATACATACTCATCGTTCTAATCATTCTTCCTTGGAATCTGCGCATTTTTTGCATACGTTACCAAACATAAAATATCACTTTTTAGTCCGGATTATCGTCACTGAGAGCATGGATTATTCTTGAAATGTAACATTTTCAATGAAGGCGTTTCATATAGCAATAAGAAGATTATTTTGAACGTCTAGTGTTACGAATCACTTGCCTCAAAGGTTCTTGTCAAATAGGAAAGCATATTTAACTCTCTTCTTGGCGCTTTCTCATGTTCACGATCTTCCATAATTTTTCTATGCATATTCTAATATTTCAAGTGATAGGAAAGCGGATCCATTTGAAACTATGTTCTAAATTATCTTTTAACTTTGAGTGTAAGTTTTAAACTTCAAGTAGTACTTTATAATACATTTTCTTTACTTAGAGTTTCTAAATCCATCCATTATGTCAAATCAATTCAATTTGAAAGGAAAAGAAAATTAAGTAAAACATAAACTTTTAAAGTATGCTCACGTTTTCTCGTACACTTTGCATCTCCGTACACGTATTAATTGTATTACTTCACATTTATTCTTATTGTTACTATTTTTTCCTTAATTTTGCTTGTATCTAAAAATATGTCCTTTAAATGAATGCAAAACCCAAGCTATCTTTATTCTTTTCTGGCACATTTATTTTGGAGAAGCTTATTGAACGACATTCTTCTGAATTTAATATTCCACGCGCATCTTTCAGTAAGCGCAACCAAATGTCACGCTAAACATGTTTAATCATGTGACTGCCAAGAATTGAAGCTGTGTTACATATAAAGGAGATCATATAAGCTCCTAAAAGGTTGCCCAGAACACCCAAATAACAAACAAACTAAACCCACTGGCTTTATTCAGAAAAAAAGAGAACTTTCCCAGTTAACTCAAGCCACAACTACCACTAAACAAATTCAGACTCAACCAACCAATGAAAAAGCCAACGCTTGGTTCCGAACTACCAATAAACCTGATGTATCCAACTCTACAAATAATAGCAATACCTCCAATGCTAAAGAATCCTCAGAATCTCTCAGCACCTGACTAAAGAAAGGCAAAGGAATAATTCCCAAACACGCTAAAAACGCTAAATCAGTTCTGGATAATCTCCAAAGTGCCACAGAAATTATTAATATTGTTTATGTTTGACAATGGACGCTGGAATAAATAGAGACAAAATAACATGGGGGGGGGGGAAACTACTATGCAGAAATTTCATTTTTAATGCAAACGGGATCTGATGACAAAATTCGAGCTTATTGACTGAAAAACATGACATAGATATTATGCTTATAAATAAAACTAATTTTAGAGCAAGTGATAAATTCAAAATCCATGGATGCAACATTTATCTAAATGACAGATGAAGCAACAGAGGAGTCGGAACAGCAATACTTCCAGATATTTGCTTCCAAATCCACAACATATTGAGACTACAGCCGTCCTTGCTTATGGAACAACAAATGAAGCTTTTATTTTAATTGCTGCTCATAATCCTCCAAACAATATTATGAATAATTTGGATTTGGAAAACCTTACAAATGCGCATTATCCATCACTTATTTCTGAGGAGTTAAATGCAAACATCCTATTTGGAATACCAGAAATACGAAAACAAACGTTAGAATTCTTCAAAATTATGCTATTCAAAGCGGAATTAGGATGCTTAGACCGGCTTTTCCTACTAGTATTCACTACACTGGATCTTCAGAAATATTGGACAGCTTAATCACAGAAGGAATTTTTCACACACTTTTTCCTGAAGTTAAAGAAGAACTTAGTGATGATCACTTCCCTATGTAATTCACCTTTTATATACTGTATCCTCCAATAGCCACTAACAGGAAAATTATTAACTAAAATAAGTTTCATAGTTCTCTACCTGATACTACCTGCAATACCTCATTAACGGATATTGATAAAATTGAAACTGAAATTATTAAACTAAACAACACAATAAAGACTGCTTTGGAATTCTCAAAAAGAGAAACTACCTTGAGTTATCCTAAAGCATTTCCAGACTTTATTCATGATAAAATCAAAATTAAAAACAGAGTAAGGAAGCAATGGAAACTAAGTAGAGAGCCTAATATCGAAAGAGCTCTTAATAACCTTGTAAAAGAACTTATAAAAGAACACTCCTCTGAATACTGGAATCATCTACTGGAAAACATAACATGAAATACCAACACAATATAGACAACTGCAAAATCAATCAGAAATGAAATCACTAATCGAATTGGCCCTTTAAAAACACAAAATTCAAACAGCTCAAACTGAGGGAGAAATTGCGAAATTTTAGAAGAAACTTTTACCCGAAACAACCACTAATAATGAACATAACATGTTTTAGAAGAACATTCATTGCTACTGAACAAAATCTACAATTATGTTATCAAATTATCCTCTCCTAGATATAAGAAGATCATTTATATATTAAGATACCCGCAAGCTTCATATCAGGAAAGCCCAGATCTAGATTTCAAACAAAGTCATAAAAGAACTTTTCGGAAAATATATTATTCTCCAACAACAATATTATCAACAATATTATCAGTGCTTGCATACGCAACTTTTATTTTCCCAAGCAGCGTAAACATGCGGTTATTGTAACATTTTCAAAACCTGGCAAAGAACCTAAAAATCCTCTTAATTATAGACAGATAAGCCTGCTTCCATGTACTGGGAAAATGTTTGAGAGGATACTTCAAAACAGAATCATCACTTTTCTCTCAAGTGATAATGTACTTAAAAATAATCAACTTGGTTTTTGCCAAGGTCACAGTACTACCATGCAAACTCTTAATGTTATTTAGACAATAGCCGGAGCCTTTACTAAGAAAACGGCAGTTTCAACTTGCTTCTTAGACGTCGAAAAAACGTTTGAAAGAATCTGGCAGCAAGGTCTCCTATAGAAGCTACATGATATGCATTTTCCAGTTAATCTTATCAAATTAATAAAGGCATATCTGTATACTAGGACTTTTCAGGCTAAAATTGGTGATACTCACTCCAGGAAGAAATGAATTCGTAGTGGTGTACCACATGGATCAGTCCTCGCACCGATACACTTTTATCTCTACGTTAATGACATGCCTGAACCACTCAATATTAAAATCGCAAAATATGCTGATCCATAATCCTGGCACTCTTAAGAAATCCATAACTTGACATTCACTTCAGTCTTAATATAGTAACTCACTGGTGCAATCTCTGGAGGATAAAATTAAATGCAGCCAAATGTTGCATTATACTTTCTCCACTAAATATCTTGGAGTGATACTAGATCAAGAACTCAAATTCGAAGAATATGTAGATTATGCTCTTATTAAAACTAATAGAGCCTACATTGCAGTCTATAGTATATCTGGCAGAAAATCTGAATTGGATTTAAAATGAAAAGAACTCTCTACCTAACTTTACTACGACCAATTCTTTTCTATACAGTGCCTATATGGGCGACTGCCCCTTAAAGTCATAGAATGAAAATTGTTGCTCTGCAAAACAAAATTCTTAAGGACATCAATAATGTTTCAATGTTTGTCAGAAACCAACAAATTCATGCGGATTTCTAAATTGAATATGCAATGGATTATATTTTGGCTACATGTCGCAATTTCTTTCAAAAGACTGAAATTTCCTGTTATGAACATATTAAAAATCTTACTATGATCTTACCATCGAACATGCTTTATAAAAGGCCTAGAACAATTCACCACAATAGTAAATATTGATTTTGTGAAATATGCAATTTGCTTTTCCTTTTTCGCATTCTAAGTTTTGTTTACCACCACCCATTGTACCTTTTACTTATATAACATAAGCATACTGCCGCTATTCAAATTTCACTGAAATTCCTGAATTGTTATATTTATTAATCATCTCAGTAATCGTATGTTTCTTTAATCTATCAATCCTGCTACCGGCTCGGACAGCTTTGTTTCCACTATCTTTTGTATGCTGGATAATTTTGCTATTCAGGGTAATTTTAATTAATTTGTAGAGACATTAGGTTATTTCGAAGCAGAATTATTGAAAAATGAGCAACGCCTTCGCCGGGAATCGAACCACGGACCTCTCGGTTACGCGTCGAGCATGCAGACCACTACACCACGAAGGCATGGGAAGAAGGCGGGAGAAATACCTTATAAATTTCCTGTGTTTTCTATCAAATGTAATACATTTGGTACTCAGAGCGCTTTGTTTTATATGAGCACTAGCCAAGAGCACTCGGTCGACAAGTAAAAACCTTTGGGTTGAATGCTTCATACACCAACAAGTCACAAATCATAAGGGACGATTGGTTTAGCCAAGATTTCTATACTATAACGTTTCCTTTTTTGTTAGGTTACTGATTCCTAGCATACTCAAAAGCTTATTCCCTTTATATCTTCGGTTCTCTGATTTGTGAAAAACAAGTCACGTCATTGCGCGAAGAGATTAACCTTATTTGTCTACTGACCTTGGTTTTAACTTGACAGTTAAAAGATGAAATTTACTCATACATCGCAATAATGTGAGACCGCATTATGATTGAAAAATATATATATAAAACTTTTATTCTATTAGCCTTTAAAATTAACCGTAAATATGATTTGCATTATGTTTTTAAATTTTTGAAATAACTGAAGGAAATTCAGAAAATAGTTTTATTCAGCCTCATATCAGCTGTCTAGACAAAGCATTATTTTCTCACCTGTAATCTTTCTTATGACCCTTTTGATCAATTCACCGAAACTTGCAAATTACGTAAGATATCCGAGTCTATTGTCTGGTTTCTATTTGCGGAGACTTTCCCCCGAGATATGACTGTCGACTGCCAAAAGACTCGACCCCGGAAGCATTTATTATGTGTCTCAGAACGGGTAGAAAATTTTGAATTTATTTAAATATGTTTTATCTAGATTCCAAACCGTATTTTAGTTTCAAGATCCTGATAACTCCTTAAAAATATTTTATCCATGATTTTCAAAACTGTTAAACAGTTTCTTAAACTTCGTATTTTCAAAACTGTAAACGTAGTTTCTTAAGCTATAACTAGGAAAGACGTCTACTAATATTTATTTCTAATTTGTACTTGTATAAATTATTTTTCTTTAAATTTGTACCTACACAATCTTAATAACAATGAAAATGCTATATATATAACAATTATATACACGTTATTAAACAATTTCTAAAATTTATTTGAATTATTATAAAATTTACTGAACGTTATGCTTTGGATTATTAGGAAACCATTTATTATATTTAATTATTTATAACGGGATGTTTCCTAGTTTAATGATAACTGTGTTTCCATAGCTAAATTTTTAAATGTGAATCTTATATACAGAATTTACCTTTAAGAATAGTGATGGAAAGCCTAAATAAATTTAAATATTTCTCCTCCCCCCCCCGAAAAAAACCTGGTAGCTTCATACTTCATTTCTTTCGGAAGACTACACATTGGATTGATGGATAACACATATTTTATAAATGCTGCATGAAAAATAAAGTTGATGATAAAAAGTTAGATTTATGAAACATTATCACGCTGATTAAAGTTCACGTCGCTTAATTTTCCTTTCCCAGGTATTTTACACGAAACGAATGGGCCTCATAATAAAATATTATGGCAATTTCCTCTAGAAATATTTCCCAAAATATGAAGTTATTAGAAACAAACTCATATGACTTCTATTTATCTCTTACTCTAATATGCAGGGTAATATTAAGGGCGGAATGGAAGCGTATTTATTTTTAATAAAATGGTAATTGAAGCAAATTACTCATGAATATGAAATTACAGTAATATTTCAGTTTTTCTCTATTTTACTTAACATTAAGTAAGGTGGTGTGTTCTTGCTTCATAAAATTTCGAATTTTGATTTATTCACTAATAAAATACTTAATGTATGCTCTAGAAACATCGTTCATAAATGAATAATATGTTTGAATTTTAATTTAGATTGCGTACAATAGTTTACTATCTTATGTGCATGTATGTAAGTACTCTATGTTAAAGTAATAACCTATGATGAAATAGACATGTTTATGCTCCAGGATAAAACGTATTTTGTCTTAAAACAAACTGTCAAAATTTAAAAGATTATTGCATGTTTCGGGCATTTCTTTTAAAATATAGCGCCCAAAAGGTATAGATGGTCCCTCTTTCAACTCTGTTTTTTAGAATAGAAGCATGAATTCTAAAAATAGAGATTTCTGAAAAATCGCATGGCTGTTGATGTAAATCTGGATATGCGATGTATCTGATGTTTAGAAGTTAAAAAGAGTATCAACAATGTAGGCGCGGATGCGTAAGCCATAAAGTGGCAAGCTGGCTTGCGTAGCATAGTCACATTGAAGAATCACGTAACCGGTAAGGAACCGAAAGCGATTAACGTATCGTTAACTAATACAGAACCTGGTTACAAAAGTGGGAAATATTGATAGATATAAGAATTCTTTGCCAAACGTCGAAAGTGGAATGGCTGCAACCTTCCTTTTAATAAAAAGCGCAATCCTAAATATGTGTAGAAGATAGCCCTCGAGAGTTTTGCTATATTTAAACCATAACTTCTAAATAGTATGTGTATTGCGCAAAGAACTACACACACATATGCATCAAAGAATGAATGAATTAATATATAGACATATATAGACAGATAGATAATATTCATATTTATGTATTATATATATATATATATATATGTTTCTAATCATGTGTGTGATTATTCATCCTAATGAATTTATGTCAAATTCATGAGTTGTAATAATAGGTTTCCGTACATTTGATTGTCTGGTATTAGGGCAAAACTAGAGGTCACAGCATTTTTATTTCTGAAACAACTGCCATGTTAAAAGATTATAACATACCTCGAGCATTTCTATAAGTTTTTAAAAGTAAACATAAGCAGATTTCCCTTATAATAAAGAACTATAAGGGGCAGTTAAAAAGAAGCTAAAGAATATTATGTAAAACTACTACAAACAGGTAACTTAAATTAATAAAGAAGACATCACCAAACTAGAGAAGTAAGTTGAAACGCAGTCGCAGGCTGAAGGAATACAAATAATATGCGCTGGTGGCACTAAAGGAAGTAGGCATGTCGTCACGATTTCGCAAAAGAAATAACTTACAGCATGTATTCACTAAGCATTTTTTGTATCCTGGAATTAAGAGGACAGAGTTTATTAAAAGAGGCACAGATGTTAGTTAGTTATTTGATTCAAGCAAAGCACAGATTTTTACCTGCAGAAAAGCACTTCATGGAGAGCATTCCAATTGAATTTTACGTTAAATATCGAAAAACGAAACCTCTCATGCAGACAATACTTTTACTGAGATTTGAATCTGAGTCGAACTATCAATATTCTGCAATCTCAACAATTCTGCCGCTGGTGGGTGCGGAATAATGAATGAAAAGAGTCTGAAGAAAAGGTCAGAAAATAACAATTATTGTCTTAGAGCTAAACGGTTTTCCTTTGCTGAGGCCATTTCTTTATGATAACTGCTCGGTGGCCAGATGCCATAGATTAACTCTAGTTCCGATCACGTGATATGATGCCCGACTCATCTAACATCATCTTTGTATGCTCGTAATTTCATTTAAGCTAGTGCACGATTCTCAAATAGTTGTAATTTTTTAACATCCTTCGCTTCCTTTCTTTTTTCATTGATTGTTTTTTGCATTTCATTATATTCGCTTCATAGCTAGTCAAGATCTACCGTCTTTTTCCGAAAATAAGGCACTGTCTTACTTTCTTTTTTGGTCCAAAATACGCGCTAGGGCTTATTTTCGGGGAAGGGCAAAAATAAAAGTATATTTATATATTTTTATTTAATATTTATTTTACACAGAATACAGAAATTTAAATTTATTCAATTACAGTCATGTCATCTTCTTCTGGAACATCGTCATAAATAAAATTCTGAATTATATTCTGATTTTCTTCCAAATCCATTTCCTGTTGAATCATTGGTCCGAATCTCTCATGTCTTGCGATATAGCTATCGTTAAATGAATACTTCTTGTCTAAGTAGCCTGTTCGTAGTGCATTGGAAACATCACTATCAGTTATTTTGTCCCATGAATTTTTTACCCAATTCACAACTTCTTGTAAGCCTGGTTTTACAAAATTACCTCGATGATTTCTCACCATTCTGTTTTCAATATATTCATTGATTTCCATCTGCAAATGATCCTTGAATGGCTTGTTTATTGCAATGTCAAGTGTCTGGAGGTAACCAGTCATTCCTGCCGGAATCATTATTTGATCAATCTTCCTCTCAGCAAGAAAGTTTTTCATGTCTTTAGCGCGGTGAGTACTGGCTGAATCCCAAACTAGTAAACCTCTATTCTGACCCCTCAACAGTGGTGGCAGCATAAAATCAACCCACTTTCTTATAACTGCTTGGGTGCACCAGGCTTTTTCACTTTCAATGACATAAATTCCTGAAACACGTTGAATCTGGTCTTTTTTACCTTTAGTGATTAAAAATGGCGATACTTTCTTGCCATCTAGACGAATCGCCAAAATACAGGTAACACGTGCACTATCGTAACCGGTAGAAGGAACGTAAATTGACGAAGAAGCCTTGTGGTGAACTGTCGTTTGAGCTCCTTGGCCTAGGAATACCGCGGTCTCATCCATAGCAATCATGTTGGAGAGTTGGTATTTCGAAAAATCGATGCCATCAACAAAAAGCTTAAACGCAAGTGCACGCTTAACAACTTCATTGTCTTCCAGCTTAAACAATGTTGTTGATCTCCTTAGAGACAGTTCATATCGTTTAAGGAAGTTGTCCAACCAGTGTGACGATGCTTTAAATTCTTCTGTGGATATATCAAATTCAATTGCTGTTTCAAGGGCAAATTTTTGAAAATCAGCCCTGCGCACAACCAAAGCCATTGCTCTCCTGCCTGCAATCCATTCCCAGATGCAATCTTCCAACTCAGAAAATAACGGCTGCCGACCTGATACAACTCTGCGTTTTTTCTCATTTCCTTGGTCCACCAGTTGACACAGGTAATCGTAGTCTGCACGCCATTTACGAACCATACGGAGATCCAGCATCTTCTCTTTACAGAATGCTACAAGATTTACACCCCTGGAGTCTTCCACGATTCCCTTTTTGTACTCGACGGAATAGCTCTTTCGTTTTGTACTCATTTTAACTGGGATTAAAAATTATTCACTTTATTTTTAAATAAAATTACGTATGAAGAAATAATCAGACTTAGAAGACTCAAATGAATGAACGTTGTATACCTGCACTGTCGCTCAATGTAGACTGCTGCCTTATGTTGTATTTTTAAGATAAATTCCAAGAATTAATTTGAAATGAACTGTAGAGGTAAACAATTAATTTCTCGGAATATTTTGTTTCAAACATTTCTCTGAAATACCAGTATTAGGAAAGCTAAACATATTATTACTTAATAAATCAACAGCATTTTTTAACGAATTCTTTTTGTCACATTATTTTAACTAGGGATTATTTTCGGGGATGTCTTATTTTACAAAAAGTTCCGAAAATCACGATAGGGCTTATTTTCGGAGGATGTCTTATTTTCAGAAAAAGACGGTACGCTTAGTTCTATTGTTGCAAATTAACGGAAAGAATGTGGTAAATGAGAAGAATGCTATAAGTAATGTATGCATTTTGTTTAGAACTATCCTAATTACTTGAAAAGTTATTCAGAAACGGACGTGATTTCCTATTTCAAAATTTTAAAACTCCTTGAATTAAAACCAGAGTTTCTTTCAAATTTTCAGCTGTTAATTAGGTTAGGAACGATTAAAATATCATAAATATCTTGAAAGGGAAATCTTAAGAAAGGAGTTTGGTATTTTAAAAGGGCCCAAAACTCAGGTTGGGAGAAGTACCAAAAACCGAGGGCTTGATAATAGTGATGTTTACTGATGCCGCGTAAAATAGAAATTTCCCAAGCTCTTTCGTTAATTACATTATCAAACAAAATATCACTGCTATGCAGCTATTATTTACTTGGTAGAATTTTTATGCACATATATTAAATGGAAATTTTTTTCGTGAATCTGCAGAATTAAGTTGCAATCACTAGTCTGAATTTTTCTGTTTTTGTACAATACGTAAAAAAAAGCACAGTTCTATAGCTCCCGTTCTACTGGGCCGATTGACGAAATTTAAATTGCTTTTTTTTCTGGTCTTGAAAGCGTGACTTAGTATATATATTAGATTTATATATAGCATTATTCTAACATAGGTATTTTGACACAATATCGTGCTTTTTCTGAAATGACATGTCAGTTTTTTTTTCCATACTTCGATTCTACCATTCAAATTATGCCAAAATACCAAGTTTTATGAAAATCGTACTAGAAATTTTTAAAACATTAGCTCTCAACATTTTAACTCCTCAATCTTAATTGAATTTGATGTATACTTGTTAATATCTCTTTTCATATTAAACTTACTTGACGCCTCTTCTAGAATTCGAAATTTATATTTTTTTCGAATATAATTGTTATATTTTTATGATTTATTTTAAAATACGGATTTTTAAATATTTCTTCTAAATCTTTCAAAAAAAATTTTTGTATTATAACCTATTAAATTTTTAACATCCTCCTATAGTGGGTGTATTTCTAGGCACATCTTAAAAACATTATAGTTTTTTATTGAAACCTTTCTAAGATATGCATGAAATTACATATTGGCATTTTTTTCTTTGAGCGATAATAACGTCAAATGTGGTTTACGCAGTTTATTAAAATTATTTGAAACTACGAACAACGGCTTTTTTTCCGCTTGTCTGCAATGCAAAAATGGAAAGGAAAATTGCTATAAATTAAGAAGTTCGCCAAGTAAATTATCCTTGGCGCAAAATGAAAAAAAAATCCGCCAAGATAAATTTTTGAATTTCTCCGTAAATTTCGCTCCAAATTTTATAAAATTTAATATTTAGGCATAATTTGAATCCTAAAATCGAAATATGAAAAAAATACTGGCATGTCATTTCAGAAAAGTCCGATTTTGTGTCAAAATAACTATATTAGAATAATGCTATATATAAATCTAATATATTTCTTAAGTCGCGCTTTCAAGACATGAAAAATCCAACTTGAATTTCGTCAATCGGCCCAGTAGAACGGCAGATATAGAACCCTTTTTTCCCTCGGTGTACTTGTTATTTAACTTTTGAAGAAGAGAAATTCAGAAGCTTTAAACTGTAGAAACCATCAGGTTTATCGAAGCAGTGGGGATAAAAATCAACTGCACTGTCACTGGGATTCAATCCAGGGATATTCTAATGACTAGTTAGATGTTCTAATCATTTACTCCACTAAACGGCACGATATAACACAATTATTCCTTACCTTCTCCATACTTAAAAGTACTTCTGGGGAAACGCTCGAGACCCAATCGACCAAATCCAGGTTGTGAGGTATCATCGTCTACCGCATTTCAGATCGGTCGCTGCTGTATAGATAATTTGATTTTTTTGGAGCAGAAAAAGTACAAATCAGTTGTGGTTTCGCCAAGATTCCAACCATAGATCTTCCAGGTGTTAGCTGGACATGCTACAACATGAGAGCTCAGATGGAGAATGTAGTAATTCTCTATAAAACTGCCATTTGATTTTACTTTTTTTGTAGTTAACAGAACCTCGCTTCTTACGAATATATGGCAAAACGGAATGGAAGACGGTGTATTTCGTTAGAACGCAGTTCTTAAAAATAGTCTTAAAGAGCTGATAACCAAGATCAAGTGCACTCAATCCTCATCGCATTACAATCTTAGCAAAAACGACTTTTTTGGGTGGTGCGGTGTGGGGGGAGAATTAACACTTTTTGTTACCTTTCCTTATTGATGTAAATACTTTTTATGGTGATTTTTGTAGAGATTTCTTTCCTTTTCATTCATGCAATATTACACGTTAAGTATATTATCCCAAATCAAAAAATCACTTCAAGAAGCTGTAAAAACTGTTAGCTTCTAGTTTGGCTTCTAATTAAACGTGCTACATTTCACGGTAAATGTATACAGCACACGTTATTTATTAGAATACTAAATTTACGATTACACGAACTCAAAATATAATAGCAGCAGAAGTTTGTGTCTACGTTTCTGTGAAGTTTCAGCAAATTAGAACATACATTCAAATTCAACTACGGGTAATTTAGAACACATGTATTTAAATTGCGCGTAATTAAGAGCACATTTTCAAATTAAACTGAATGTGAAATAAAAATTCAGCAAGTCAGACTAAACCTTTAGCTCTCACTTAAGCATCCGCTCGCAAAACGCAGCTAGCCAAAGGTAATAAGTTACCTTTGACTAGCTGCGTTTACAGGAAATCTAAGCTCAGTGACTGTCAGCCTATGCTTCCAAACGTTCCGTTTCTGAACTCAACAACTCTGCACTTTATATGTGTATGTACTTTGAAGCTAATTTCCATTCTGATAGAAACTAACTAAAACACTGAAGTAAAGCCAAAATAATAAAATAAGTGGATTATTTAGCAAAACACCTTACATTGCTATCAAATATTATTTCATAAGTATTATTTACATTAGATATTCATGTGTTCTCCTGCATAAAGTAACCAAACAGTGCATGTAACACGGCTTGGTTTATTAACTTCTAGTACTATATCTTTGCATATAAGATGTCATGTAAATTTTCATTAGAAATTCAAACCCCTTTTTACTTCCTTGTACGAATTAAAAAAAAAGTATTGTAATCGCGAAAGTGTTCGGGTCTCATATTTCAACGAAAATATCGATTTTGACCGCTATCGAATGCAATTTATCAATGTTTTTGCGCGTGACATCCATACGTAAAGACTATTTACTCTATTTTGAGTTCGTGTAAAGGAGACTTTTCCCCCAAACGAATTATAAAACTGATTAAAAATGGATTCTGAAGAGATTTTTTCGTGACGTCTGCGCGTACATGCGTAAGTATGTATGTATGTATGTATCTCTCATAACTTAGACACAAGTAGCCTCAGAAATATATATATATATATATATATATATATACCCTCTCTGTTACTCGGCTCTGTGAGCTCAGTTTTTTTATTATTATATGTTGGTAAATTGCGCATTTTTCGCTTTAAAGATGATTGAATTAGGCGAATTATGTTGTTCTTAAAATGGTTCTGATTTAAAATGGATTCAGAGGAGACTTTTTCGTGACATTCGTACGTACGTACGTATGTATGAATCTCACATGACTCATAAAGGAGTAGACTGAGAACGTTGAAATTTTGCATAGGACTGCTATAGCATATAGATGTGCACCTCCCGTTTTGGTTGCAATCGGCCGCACCAAAAGTATATATATATATATATATATATATATCCACTCCAGTTTCTTTATTCTTATATCTTCGTAAATTGGGCATTTTTTGCTTTAAAAGTGATTGAATTATGTTGTTCTTATCTTCCGGTTAAGGTTTTTATGTCTTTAGTAAATCTGCCTCCTAAATATTTGTAAGAATTAGCAACAGTTTAAAAGTTGTTTAAGTGCGGCTAAGCCTAATTATGGTTACAAAAGCAGCCATATTTGTTTACATTTGAAACTTAGCAGAATAGTGGATTTGTTGACATTCTAGAGAAACTAAGCTTCGCAACAACAAAGATAGCGCCTTGTTTTATTATCATGCTTAATTCATTCTGGAATTTATTCGAGGAAGTAAGTGTTTAAGATTTACTGCGTAATTTTTAATGCAGATATTTTGAGCTTTTATGTATTTTTCGCGAAGTGAGAAATGGATTATTTGAATGCGAAATACTGTAAAAAACTGTTTCTTTTTTTTAATTTCTTTTACACATCGTTTTAGATTTATTATAGTATTTGAACAGAATTTGTGTGCATTGTAAGTTATAAAATGAATGAAATGTAACGCTGTTAAGTGAACCTAGCGTCAGACTGTCGCTATGGTAAACAAATATAGTGAATTTTAAAGAGTGTATTTATTCTATTGTAGTTTTTGCACTATCGACGAAGTAGATTTAATTCAGTCCAATATGTTTAAATGAAATGGTAAAATGCATATAATTTAATATTCCGTACAGTCGTGTGGTGCATACATCAGCGTTTTTTCTGTATCCAGTGTGAATAATAATTATAGAAAATAATATATAATTTAAACGTGTAACTCAGTTTTGAATAAAATATGACTTTTGGATTCGTATACCGAATAGCACATTTCGGATCCCTGATGTTAACCGAACAGTTTCGTTAGTAGTTTCTGGAGCGACAGATCAAATATTAAATTGTTTTAAATTTAGACATTTTATGTTTTATTTCTTTGTTAACGACTCCATCGTTTCCCCCGCGAAAGACTTGTCGATCTGAACAGTATCTTAATAGCTTTGAACTTTAATACAACACTTATAGATAGATAGACGTAGATATACAGATATATATTTTTCACACAAGTATTTGTCTGTTTGAGATGCTCATCGTCCTTTTGATATTATTTCAATCATTAAAATTATTCAAAGCTGCTGCCAACACATTTCAAATCGACAAGTCTACCTCAGGGAAAACTGTGGACTGGTTTTAAATGAAGCTTCTGGTTTTTCTTGTTCACAATTAGATGCATTTTCAAGTTAATTGTTAGTTTAATTATTTACTTTTTGCGTTGTTTAATAATTGTGTGCTATTTTTATTTCCTTCTACAAAGTAAAAGAAGTATTGTAATCACGAAAAACTTCGGCTGGTCTTATTCTTATACAGACGCTTTTACCCTTGTGCGGCGTAAAGCGTTTGCTTTTGCAGTAAATTTTGATTATAAATTAATTTATATATACTGAAATTGCAATGTGACACCGCTATGATGATGTACTTACTGGTATTTTCAAATATGTGAATACGATTTACAGCTTAATTCAGTATCACAATTTTATAGTAGATATTCTGCAAAGAAAATGTAATACATTAATCAAGACAGTAAAGAGACAGAAATTATTTTTTTTTATTTTATTGAAATTAATGTTTTTTACTTCCTTGTCCGAAGTGAAAAGGAAGTATTGTAATCGCGAAAAATTTCGGGTATCATATTTCAACGAAAATATCCATTTTGACCACTATCGAATGTAATTTAACGATGTTTTTGCGTGGCCTCTGTACGTACGGACAGAATAGATGACTCTTATTTCCAAAACAAATTATAAAAATAATAGTATTATCCTTTAAGTTATTAAATTATCCCATCTTTTGACTCAACATAACATCCACAATAAATTAAGTCAGTTTCTACGCCTTCAGTGTCTTTTTGCCGAGAGAGAACAAAAGTAAACTTTCAGGTTTGTGCACCGAAATATCTGCCTTCTTGCCCGCTGATAGAATTGTTTGTTTTTGCGTAGAAACTCTCATTTCAACTGTAAAATTAATCTTTAAATAGTTTAACTGTATTTACGTTTTATATTTTTCTATATTTTTCAATTTTTAATAAAGATATGAGAATTCATGTATTTTTGCCTTGTCGCAAATTGAGATTTGAATTTATTGAATGAGAAATTTATATCTAATGAAATTCGAGGAAATAAGTTTAAACGTAATGCAGGAAAAAATGCGTATAGTTTAATATTCCGTATAAGAAAGTCATGTGGTGTACACTTGAGATTTTCTTTAGTCCAATATGAGGAAAAGCTTTTTATTATACAACATTACTTGCTCAAGATTACTTCACAAGACTTACTTTATTACTTACTTTTTTCCTTTTATCTTTTTAAACATATGATTTAGGAGTTTTTAGTTTATGACAGCAACGTACGAAGCTCAGCTCACCGCAGTATAAAAGAACTATATTAAAATCTAAATAAAAGTTTTGAAAGAAATAAGTGAAAATGCAATAGCGAATAGGGATTCTAACCAGAAGAATGTATCTCTTGGGATCATTAAAAAATGTTCCTCAAGGTTAACACGCCAAACGCAACAATAATTTTCAAATAAGCGGCTCACTGATTTTCAAAGCAAGAGATTAAAAATCTTCGAAATAACTGATCAAAATACTTCGAAAAAACTTTAAATACAAAAACACAGCAATTAAGAATAAAGGAATAAAAATTAAATTTTATATTAGTTTGCTTCTTGATCTGCAGTTCAGGGTTTTAAAAAATATTTTTAAGCATTTTTAAAAGGTAGGAAGAAATATCTCCGTATTGTTTCTTTACTTTTTTCAACATAAATTCAAAATAGAATTCAAATACATTTCAAATTTGCCAGTGATGAGGCTTTATGCACCTATGATTCTTGTAAACCGAGGACTGATATTTTGAAGATATTTTAATACCACATCTCTCCCTCATTCAAAGACACTTTACATGACTTTATTTTCTAAATGACTAAAAAAAACTCAGATTCCGTTGACCACTCATATTGAATTCTTAAATGCTGCTTCAACTGAATGTTAGGACAAAGAGAAAGACTCCACCATTATGAAAGTGTTCAATTAAGATCTTTTGTTTTTTAAGAAACAAAGGTGTTCTTATATTAAATGCTGTGAAAGTACATAGCTCAAGTGAGCCGTAATCCTCCGCGGCGAGTAATATTCTTAAGACGGCCCAAGAAAGTGTTCTTTTAAGAAGGAAATTGTAAGAGGGAGATGTGGAGAAGACCATTTATTTTAAAAAACAAATATACACAAGATTTTGAGTTTTATGTGCAAAGATGATCTATTAAATGACTTCAGAATCCTAAAAGTTATTCGAATACTTAATTCAAAAATTATTTCTGGTCTCTTTCATCCAATTGCAGAAGAAACAAGGGACTTTAACATGCACGGCTGGTTGCTTTAAAAGCCTAGATGCATGAAATGAAGTAAATATCATAAATTCAACTTAAAACTTCTATGAAAATAATTTATAAGTGAATAAAGTTATAAGAAAGTGAAAATGGTTAAAACAGCTCAAAAATAAAAGGCGGGATGTATATTTGCATAAAAACACAGCACCAACGTTAAATAAAAGATTTAAAGATAACATTTGCTATTTTATTTCGCTATTTTGAGGGTCTAAATTCGAGGGGAACCCTATTCCAGAATTTGCCGTAGAATAGATTAATATTAGAGAACAAGGTAATTCAAAATGAATAGCGCAAAAGGAAAGACATATCTGTGTCTGCTGCAATATAGTTCTTTTACAAATTTATTAAAGTATCCAATTTTCTTTTGGAAGGGCTGAAAACTTCACCGTTTCCGAAACGCGAGCCAAAAGCCCTGTATTCACGCGCAAAACATTCATCGTTAAACGCTATCGCGGTGCAGAACCTTTGAATGGTTGATGCTTCCATAGATCAGTCGGATAAAAGTTTCCACCATTTTGTTGTTGATAGATGAATGCCTTGGGCATTTTCTTTTGCATAAACAGTGCATCTTTGCAAATTGCTTCATCCAACTTGCGATGCTGAGGTGATGAGATAATTATGTCGAAAATTTAGTAACGGAAAATGTTTCTATGCAACAGTTATCGATGACGCTCTTTCATATTTTACTGCAGAATAAGATTTTTCATTTGCTAATGCTATCATTTTCAATATCAGCTCCTCTAATAAGTCTTTTGAAAATTATATTTCTATAAATATATGAAATCTGTGCATATGTTGCTGCATTGGGTTATCATTCAAAATATGCATCGTCATGCAACAACTACGTTAAGATATTTTTTATATCCGAGATGTAAAAGAACTGATAGATACAACTTGAAGAGCTAAAGGAACATAGCAAAAATAACAATTTCAAATAACAGCATATAGGGAATATGAATGCAGACACACGGTAAGTGCGAGGAATATGAGGAAAGAAAAGTTGTTTTAATCACAGTTATTTACACTAAATTATGTTTAATATTTTCAAAAATTTTTCAAAACTACCACAAAATGCAGTACATACATCACGCTATGGTGAATTAATTGGCATACTTTCTGGAAGCAGCCTTGCATATTAAACACTTCTGCAGACCGATGCTAATTCTGGCGACACGTTCCTCGGGAGAATCAATCTGTTTCTCGTAAACGAAATTCGTTGGCGTCGTGATGCATGCATTGCAATTGTTGATCGTTCATTTAAATAATTCTTATACAAATCAAACATTATTTCTTGTAAATATTGTGATAGCTAAGACGTTTCATTTTCCATATTCTTCGTACTTATTATGTTTCTGCCTTCACATTTCACCGCACTATGTGCAACGTAAATTGTTATGTTTGCCATGTTCAGTCACCCCTTAAATTTCCTCCATCAGTTTTGCGTTCCTTATAGTTGTCCAACACTTTCATATATATCTTGCGTGTATGAAAAGTTTTCATTAATTTATATTTTTCTTATTAATAGCTTGAGCATATATTGAGCATATATATGAGCAGCAAGATGTAATTTCATTAATAATAATTGATGCAAATCAGCTCTTCAACTATTGTATTATTTTATTAAATTCATTATCCACTTAAGTTTCCTTTCGTGTTATAGTTCTTTCTTACATTGATGTTTATTGTAAAAGAATAAAAACATCAACCGCAAATATCTTTTGCCACCGTCTTTTGAACTCCAGTCGCTGACCAAAGCATTCAGCGCGGACTAAAATAGTTCCTTCCAATTTCTCAGCTCTCAGTGAGACGGTGACGAACTATTCAGCAGTTCTGTCGCTTTTGTTTTAATTGTTGTTTTCTTCAATTTCCCGCTTTTTGTTTCCGTAACCATGTTTGTGGAACTTTTCTTTTTCTTTTCTCAAAACATTTTCCTCAACGAGACAGCTGAGTTCGCTTTCTAGTTTCTGTTATTTTCGATTTGTTTTACCAGGTACTAAGAAAGGCAAACAAAGTATATTTTGTCATGGGTTGCGTAAATGTTTTTTTGTTATTTTAGTTGTTTGTATTTTATAGAAATTGCTGCGTGTGTTGTAAAGAAGCTTTTCTTTAGATTTACAAGAGAACAGAGGTAAAAGGCAGTAAGTTTAGCTTTTTTTTTAGATTCAGGAAATATCATTTGGATTTTTCCAGAGTGGCATTAATTTCAACAACCATGGCTGTCATTACGTTTCCAGTATACATGTTTCAAACTAAATTACTCTTTACGTTTTCTAGAGTAATGTTAAAAGAAGTTAAAACCTGTTACTATCTTAAAATATCAAGTGATGCCTGCAGCATATTTGCAAAACACAAAACCACCGAAACTTAGGAAAAAAAACCTACTGAAACTGCGCCCATCTGAACAGCCGAAGATTTAACATTGCAGTTTGCATATTAACTTTATATATGAGGATTTAGCATATGTGTCACATATTAAAGATGTAAACTCCAACTGCCGATTACTCTTGATTAATCGGGGTCATACCTGGGGCGAAATTTGCAATTAACCAACCCAAAATCACAGTTAAACCAATAACAGTTAATAAAGCACAGGAAATAAAAGATAACCAGCACATTAACTACCAGAAAATTACTATAAACTGTTTATCTGTATTTTTGAGCTGTTTAATTTCGAGAATAAGTACATTCAGTTATGTACTTAAACGGTAATTATTGCAATTATGTAAATTAAATCAGCTTCCAAAACAAATTATTAATTACGTAAATTAAATCAGGAATTAAGTATGAACTTAAATCAGCTTCCAAAACAAGAAGAACAAATCTTCAAAACAGAAACAATAATAATTTTGGTTATATTACTATTATATAAGACCATTTATTTTAAAGGACAGGAGTCTTTATTAAGATTAAATGCTGCATACCTAATTACTTTTTATGATTTAGAAATTTATATTTAACGGCTGAGTTAAAATTATTTATATATTCAAGATTACGTACATTTAACATACGTATTGTTGTGGATAACAACAGTTCCTTAATATTGGGATGTCATTGCTCTTATCCCATGCATTTTCTTTTCTTTTTCTATCTCTTGCAGAAATTTTGCATTCTGCTGGTAATTTATGATCAAATTTGTCCATCTAGCCGCAATAAACAAGGTTACTATATTTAAAAGAGACCCGATTAACCGCGAAAAGGTGAACTCATGCAACTTCCAATTCTGTTAGGTATTTAAATTCCGCTAACCTTTTTATTCCTCTCCTTGGTTTCAGTGATTATTTTGAGCCAAAACCTTTGCTTTTGTATCAATGAAAAGACTTAAATCCTAATTACCCAAGCAAAGATCAACCTATGCATACGTGATTTCTCCTAGATCAAACTATTAGAAACCTTCTATGGTTACAGCAGAAAACATAGGAGCAAAAACATCGCGGCAAAAACATCGTGGACGAAAACGTCGCGGAGAAAACAACGTAAGGCGAAAACGTCGTGGTACAAAACATTGCGGGAAAAAATAAAGCAAAGAGAAAACATCGTAGTTCTAACATATCGTGGCACAAAATATTGTCGTCGAAAATACCTGGGGGAAGTGCCCCTGCGGGTGGAGTCGGGAGATGTTGCATGATGAGGAGCTTCCGACTTGTGGGACTCGTCGGCTTCACCGGTTGGATCGCGGCCCCGAGGATTGCCTCTGGGGGCCAGGATGTTAATCTATGTAGGGCGATCCATGAGAGAGCTAGGTAATAGTGTCGTGGTCTTCGGTGTTAGTGTTAGTGTCGTCGAAAATAAAGCGGTTAAAAAATTTGGAGTTTAAAAATATCGTCGTCGAAAATATCTTGGTAAAAAATATAGTACCTACAAATCATCGCATGACGATAACATCGCAGACATGCGCTTTTCAGGCTTTAATAATTGTTAATGGATATTCGCATAATGATTTATGAGAGCAAGGTGGGAAGAAGGGTAATTTTTACTTTCATATCTTTATTAACTAATAAATTTTTAAAAAACAAGAAATTTAAACAAAACAAGAAATAATTTTCATTGTAAGAGTATCAGATTAGCAAAAGTGAAGAAAATAATATCATAATTACTTAGCAATTTTTTTATAGATAAGTTCATATAGTTACTTATCTTTCTTTTTCTATTCTTTTTTAGATTATACTTTCCATGAAAAATTACCAGTAAAACTTTATAAAAAAATAATTTATTAATGACCTTTGTTAGTTAACTATGCCAGTTTAAAATTAAGTGCTATATGTTGTGTTAATTTTCTATGCTTAAGTTTCCATTTTATATTTTCAGCAAATATTTATTAGTTAATAAAAAATATGAAAGTGAAAATTATCCTTCTTTTTTCATCTTGCGCTCACAAATCATTATGCGAGTTTTTACAATTATTCAACAATCATTAAATTTTACAATTATTAAATCCTGAAAAAGCATGTCTGCGACGTTATCGTCATGCAATGATTTGTAGGTACTTTATTTTTTACCACGATATTTTCGACGGCGATGTTTTTAAACTGCGAAGTTTTTGAACCGCTTTATTTTCGACGACGATGTTTTGTACCACAATGTGTTAGAACTGCGATGTTTTCTCTTTGCTTTATTTTCTCCCGCGATATTTTGTACCACGACGTTTTCTCCTGGCGTTGTTTTCTCCACGACGTTTTCGTCCGCAATGTTATCGGCGGTACACAGCTGTTTATTTTCATATTCTATACGATATTCTATACAGCTGTTTATTTTCAAAATTTGTTTTGCATCAATGAAAAGTTCTGCCAGTGCCAGTAAAAATAAAGATAATTCAATATTGACAATGCCAACAAAAATATTTAAATACTAAGCAGCCATTCAAAAATGAACTACTGCGTGCATGGTTTTTCGTATTTTTATTAGGTAATACCTGCACAAAACATTCTATTCCCCTGTGTATCTTAAAGAACAATTTTGAACCAATAAAAGACATTGCTAGTGCCGATCAAAACGCACATAAACATTCAGCAAGTCGATCACATCGAAATACGTTCCGATTGCTCAAGCTTAAAAAGTATATCTGTATTCTTGCCTTAAATAGTAATGAATTTCCTGTTTGAAAATTTCAGTATTGTAAATTTTAAGCTTCTGAAAGAGAAAGCTTCTGAAAGAGAAACTAATTTTAATTCAAGGTGTCTCTGTCCAAAAGCATCTAATATAATCTAATCACAGCTCGTCAACATCTTGATTTACCTGATTGTATATGACCTCTTCCTACGAATTGCTCTTTGGGTGGGAGGAAAGTTATAAATTAAAAATATTCCACGTACTTTTGTGATGCACATTTTCACTACAATTATTCAACAGCTTGAAGACTGGAGCTCGATTATCCAGAACGGAAGGGTCTCTTTTTTAATACTTCACACTAGACAAACAAACATTTTATAAACAAACTAAACAAACTCTACGAACAAAAAATTTATAAAACAAAATACTTTTTCCGTTTATGATGCAACTATTTCTTATTATACTTAAATATGAAAATGCATATTTAAGCATTACAATCAATTTTTATTACATGTTATATGTATTTTAATGCAGATAGTCTTTTCTCTTCAAAAAAGAAAAAACAAAGACAGAATAAAAAGGTTTTCATGCGCAAAATTACAAAATTCGTAACATAAATTACTATATTAAGATTTTTGCTTGTTCTCTGTCTTTAGCTCGAAATTTTGAGTAGATAAATACGACAATTTTATACAAAAATGTACAAACTGATTGAAAAATTTTAAGGGGTAATTAAATTATTCAAAAATAAGAGACTCTAGGTGTCCATAGTTTTTGTTTTCTTTTTTAAAGTAGAGATTTTCACATTGAGTTACACGTTTTAGAGTTTGTGAATGAATCAGAAACACTAAATACACTATTTCCTGATGCCTGTGATGTTTGTTTACTATCTTATTTGGAGAGATCCATCTTTCCAGCAGTTGTTGTTTCACTGGTAAAAATGCCCAAACATTACCTGGACATTTTATTTAGTATACCTTAATTATTTTAGTCATTATTTTGTCAGTTCAGAAGATGTGGCACCAATGTGTACGGATGGATATTGAAGCAAAATGATTGTTTCATGAGCAAATCCAAGATTTCTCCCTCATAGCTTCACGCAAATGAATTTTCAGGAATTTTGCATAGTAAGGATAATTCATAATTTGCATATGAGTTAATCAATGTTGACTTCCGGAACCACAATGCTTGCTGGAATGTGCTTTCTCCCTCTCACGATTTTTGAAGTATCTGTACCTTTGACAAAACTCCGAAATCGTATTAAGTAATTGAACGTAACATTTCAAGTTCTTCATTATCTTTCCTTCCATGTTTAACACAAAATTCAACCAAACCAAACAACGTAACATTTCAAGTTCTTCATTATCGTTCCTTCCATGCTTAATACAAAATTCTATGTGAAAAAGTATTTAAACGTTAATACTTTTTCACAAAGACATCTTCATCAGCTGCTCCAAGAAAACGTGTTAGGTACTTTCAGTCTTTCTGACATAACAAAAAAGGATTTCCGATACGTCAGTTAAAACCTTCAGAAAATCTAATCAGAGTGATTATCATACTTAAGATCGAAAAAGAAATGTACATACAGTTTTGTATCTTTTAATAATTCACTGAAATATTCCGCAAATCTTAATGTAATTTACAAATCCTGCTGTAGACACCTTAATCTTTAACCGATCTTATGAAAGGGTACAGTTGTACACAAGGACAACTGTTTTCTAGGATAAAGAACGCTAATAAGATTTATTACAGATGTTCATAAACTAAACTCGTATTTCCATTTTTTATTCCTGATTACATTAACAGATGCAGAAGCTTTATAAATGAAATTATCTCAGAGAAGTCACCTCAGAAGTTAAGGTTTAAGAATGGGAATTCCACTGGGTCTTCCCAAAAAATCCCCGATCGAATCCCGGTAGTCAGATTACAAAATTGATATGATGAACACTACTGCACAAAAGGACATAGGGAGAATACATTTAATTACTCACAATGTATATGATGTAAATACTCGATTTATCGTTTAACATCGTGTGAATTCCTTAACAGAAAAGAATTATAAAGAAAAGGCATCCCAGCAATTGAAAAAAAGGCATCCTAGAACTCCCAGCAGAAAAAGGCATCCCAGCAGTTCAAGAAAACAAGTGTCTGAAGCCGTTACTATCTAGTGACAGTTATCTTCAATTTGTATTTACATCACCAGCCCTGCCCTAGTTCGGGTTCCTCAAATGGGTACTTTCGTCATGTATTTCCATCGTCTATGACAATGCATAAGATTGAACAAAAGAAAGCTAAAATAACACTGGAATTTAATTGTGTTAAAAATGAACGCTTTAGCTTTATAAGCTGTTAACTTTCTCATTTGTGTGATGAGTTAATTTTACAAATGTTAGATAATGAGTTAATTGTATATTTACCTTTCCATTTCATATCTTTCAGGAGTGTATACGAGGTGACCGGATCGTCGCCACAACGCCATTATGAGCAGCATGAGTACATGTAGAGAATCAAGTGGTCCAGGTGCCCCCCCTAAAAAAACTGACTGACCTATTATCAGAACACCAAAATGCTCAAAAATTTACACTAGGCATGATTTAAAACATATTAACTTGAATAAATTTATCAGCAGCAAATGGACCTATGCGTACCACGGCATTTCTCTCAAATTCATGGCTGCCATTATATCAAGACTGAATATTCGAGGCATTTATCGCAATGTTTTGAAATCTCTAATGAGAAAATTATGAAGTGAGACTATTAATATTTAAGAAATTCAAAGTCATCCGGCTTGTGTGGATATCCTTAAAAGACTTCAGCTCAATTTTTACTGGCTCCTAAAGATATGTTTTCTGAACAACCGATATGAAATCACCTATATTGACTGTACAGAAATCTTTATAATGTTGTTTTTAAAACCATATGAATTTCTCGTGAAGATTTAAAGTTTTTCCCATCAATGACATTTATGTACATTTCATTCTTCAGTATGGTTACTAACCACGAAACCAAGATGTTCGTCAGTATTGGCAAAATGGAGGAAATGGAGTATATCCAGGTAAAATCGGCAACATTATGTACTTCATTTTTCATCTTCTGTAAACGTTTTCTGTAAGAGTAATATATACATTGTTATACATAACTATTATAAACAATTTATGGGGTTTTAAGACCTATAATTTCCAGATTGTGAATCGCATGTGTTAATATTTTCTATGTAAAGAAAAAAATTCTTAAATTTTTAAATAATTAGCGTGTGCAAAATTTCATGTGACATTTCAGTGTAGAAGATATGAGTTCCATTTTAATAATGGGAAGAATTTAGTAGAAAGTATTTTATGAATATTGTCCTGTCATGTTTTAGAAGAGGAAAATTGTTTAGTCATTGGTGCTGTGCAACTCGCATTTCGAAAGCAATTATAAGAAAATACTAAGCCATTATTATTCATAATATAAAGTTGTGGATATTTGAAGTACATTGGCTCCCAAGAACTCTGAACGAACAAAGGTTTTAAATGAAAGACGGAAGAACACGATTTCGCGAAGAACTTAACAAAAATCAACAAAATCTCAAATTTGTGTACCATTGCCAACCATCTGGATGATTTTGCTGTAGCGATTGCAATCGAAACCATAGCATTTCTTGATGTTGTGTCATTTACAGTCAGATGAATATGTCAACAGATCCAATTTTCACTTTCATGGCAAGAATTACAATATGACGATTTTCCTCCCTTCTAATAGTCAGTGACGTAATTTCATTTGTGCGAAACAGTAAACTATCAAAATGTCCGGATGTGGAGAATGGAAAATTGTCATGTTCCCAATGAACAGGAATTAGATTTACCAAACCAAATTTCCATTTACAGGCAAAATATATGAATATTTCGTCCTTCTAAAGTCGCTTACGTCGTTTCGCGATATATTGCAGTTGTATTTATTCCCCCAAATGAAATTTGATGTATCAAACTTAATATTCCAGCAAGGTGGACCTTATTGGTAAAGTGAGGTACACTGTGGAAAAAAATGGGCAGTTCTATATCTCGCGTTCCACTGGGCCGATTGACGATATTCAAATTGCGCTTTTCTTGCCGCGAAAGCGCGGCTTCGGATACATATATTCAATGTACATGTAGCATTGCTCTAATATATGTATTTTGACACAAAATCGGGCTTTTTCTGAACTTACACGCCAATTGTCTTCCATATTTCGATTCTACGACTAAAATTATGCCAAATATTAAATTTTGTTATTTTTGGTGAGAAATTTAAAAATTTATTTCGACGCATTTATTTCAGTATGCGCCAAGAATAATGCACTTGGCGAACTTCTTAATATATGGCAACCTATTTTACTTTCCATTTTTACATTTGTATGAGCGGAAAAAAAGTCACATCGTTCCTACTTTCAAATAATTTTAACAAAGTGCTTAAAATACATTTGATGTTATTATCGATTTCACCAAATTTCAAAATGCGCCAAAATGTAAACTCACGTATATCTTGGGAAATTTTAAATAAAAAACTCTAATTTTTTTCGAGTGTGCTTAGAACTACATCTAGTTTAAGACGATGGTAAAACGTTTATGGATTATAATTCAAAATGCTTTTCGAAAAACTTATTTAAAAATACAAATTTTAAAAATAAATCACAAAAACTTTTTATTTGGAATTTTATTTGGAATTACCTAAATTTCGAAATGGGACAGAACGGATAAAAAAATTTTAGTAAAAAAAAGATATTAACAAATATATACCAAATTAAATTAGAAACATTTTGAAGCTTGCGATTTTTACAAAACTTGGCAGGTTGGCATAATTTAAGTCGTAGAATCGAAATATGGAAAACAATCGGCATGTTATTTCAGAAAATTTCCGATTTTGTGTCAGAATACCTTTATTAGAACAATGCTATATATAAATCTATTACATATCTTAAGTTGCGATTTCGAGACATGAAAAACGCAAGTTCAGTTTCGTCAATCTAGCCAGTAGAAAGGAAGATATAGAACTGCCCCATTTTTTCTTTAGTCCAAAGGGACAATTTGCCCAGAAGGACTATTAATTTTAATAATTATTTCTAATTATTTAATTTAATAATGTTATTTTGCGTTGATTCACTACAAGCATTGTTTCACTTTTCCAATTGTTGGCAAATTAATAGGATTACGCCCTGTGTTACATTTAAAGAAATTAAATAATGAAGAATTTGCATAAATGTATATATGTTTCTTTCATTGTGGTAACACCACGGTTACCTAGAGCCATCAAATTTGAATGACGTAATCCTACTATGAATATGGGAATCTGGAAGACCAAATTTGAAATTTGGAATTTATTTTATTATCGATTTCATATTTTGTAAAACTTTGACGAATTTTTGATTAACAAACTCAAGGATTTCAAAGCGAGCAATGGCAACGTTGTACAGAAAAATAATTTGTATCGCCAGCGCACGAGACTGTGTATCGGAAATTCTAAAGTTATGCTCGCTCAGTTTAAAATTATTTTGCGATATTGCTCTTTAATGGAATTTTATGGTTTAAGTGCGAAGAACTTGATATTTATTAAATAAAGGTAACACACAAAATGTTAAAAAAAAAAGTCCCTTTGGACATAATTTAAAATCTGAAACCTTTCTCGGATTTCGTTTTTCTCTTCCATGTCTCTCGACCATACTTCTAGTGATATTTTGCTTTCAAGGATACGTTAAGAACAACACTTATCGGTTGCCATTGTCAGCAATATTAGATGTACTCCATGAACTTGTTGCATTGATCACCACGGTAAAGAAATTTTGAAACATGTGTAGGCAGAATCGGAGTATCTCTCAGATATGTATCATTCATCAAGAGCACTTCGAATAATCATAGTATTGTAACTAAAATTTGAAACATATTTGTTTCAAATATAACGATAATTCTTAGCGATTAATATAACGTTTATATAACGTTAATATAACGATAATTCATAACGATTAATATAACGTTAATATAACGATAATTCATAACGATTAATATAACGTTAATGTAACGATAATTCATAACGATTTCATATAGCACTCATTTATTTTATTTGCAACACTTTATAAAATGCAGAGTTTTAAACCTCGACGAAATAATATCCCTCTTTTTAAAATCTCCAGGAATAAGAAATGAACATAATCTTATTGATACTCGTATTCATAGTAACAGCTTAAAGCTTCATTATAGTTAGTTCCAATAAAAAAAAAATCTTAGAATGACAGAAGTGATCCAACATATTATTCTGTGATGACGCCTTCTGTACAAATACCTTTATTAAAACCTGAAGTCTGGTAGAGAAATATCCAACTTCTATTTGTTGCAAGGCCATCCTGGGAATCGTTCGTGTTTGACTGATAACTTTACTATTTCCAAGACGTGTACAACAAATATCTGGGTACTCATATTTCTAAAAAACAAAATAAACAGCTTCCATTCGTTTGTTTATTCAGTTCATTACATATTTCTCAGTAGGAAGCAATCCCGTCCTGCAGCTATTTGATAGTATCCGTAATATGTACTCTATTCCTTTCCTAACTTCGTAAAGATGAAAATGGTAAATAGATTAAGACTTTGTAAATGTATTTCTATCACTACCCTTACTTCATTTATACGCTCAAGAATATTCATTTAATCCATGCTGATAACTTATTTATTAGCACAAACAGTCAATTTGCCCAGAAAGGCTATTAATTTCGTTTTGGCATTTTGCGTCGGTTCACTGTAAATGCCAGTTCTATCTTCAAATTGTCACCAAATATTAGATTCTTGCTTTATATTAAAAGAAACTGAATAACGAAGAATCTGCATGAATGTATGTATGTTTCTCGCACAGTGAAAAAACAATGGTACCAAAAATATAAAATTTTCAATAACGTAGTCCTCCATTCGAATATGGGCATCTGGAAGCCCAAATTTGAAATTTGTTTTATTATCTATTTCATATTTTGTCAAACATCAAAGAATCTTTCATTAACAAACTCAACGATTTCAAAGCGAGCAATGACAACACTGTACGGAAAAATAAACATTTTTATCTCCAGCACGCGAGACTGTGTATCGGAAATTCTAAATATATGCTCTTGTAAATATTTTGTAATATTGCTGTTGAGTTTAATTTTATGATATTTAATAAGCCAATGTAATACAAAACGTTAAAAACGCCCCTTTGGACGTAATATAAAATCTGAAAGCTTTCAATTTTTTATTACATACTTTAAAGTTCCATTATTATTATTTTAATTACAATTCTTTTCACATTAATATGCGTTTTAGTACAGTATATTTTTTAGTATATATATCCTCTAGGACTAATATGCGTTTTTAGTATGTTATCTATATATATATATATATAAAGAAGAAAGTCTCTTTGTTTTTCGCTAATAACTCAGTACTACTGTAGCTATAGTCACCAAACTTTCTACAATTCTTTTCTAGGTTCTGGAAAAGCGCGACGTCCACCTTTTTTCCAACAAAGGTAGCTAAAATCAGAGATATTAATTAAAAACCTGAAAAAATAATAATTTTCGCCTTCATTCTTAAGACTGGCAACAGTCTTGCAAGCTGGTGATGAAAATCTGCTTTATTTCTAAAGTTGTTGCTACTGCTTGCTTTCAGATCCTAGAGTTTGTTAATAAAAAATTTCTAAGTTTTAAGATGAAATAAAAATAGCACTGCCGAACATTAAATACGTTATTCCCGATTCCAAAAATTCGTGGGAAGACATTTCGACTGTTCCCATCTTCGTACGACTTTAATGGGCCGAAATATTAATTAAAACTCTGAAAACGCTAATTTTCGCACTCATTTTTCCGAGTGACAACAGTCTCGCACGTTGGAGATAAAAATGTTTTATTTCAAAAAGTGTTGCTACTGCTCGCTTTCAAATTTTTCGCCACATTTAATCGACTAAAATTGAATATAAGTGAAATATTGGATGCAACTTCAGCTTTTACGATCATTTTGATTAGAAAAACCAAAATCATTAAAAACTGCGTGCCATTGTTGGTGACATAATGAGAGCAAATTAGCTTATTTTTCTATCTAAAATTTTTATGTGGATTCCATATCGTATCCGACTGAAAAATGTATGACTATGAAACGTATTTTTTGCATCGTTATTAGAGAAGCATTACAGCGGTATCGTTCTGTCTGTTGTTAAATGCATAACTCCCAAAGAAGCGTATCATAAGGAATCACAAAGTCTATTTAAATACTATGTAAATTTTGAATTATAAATTCAGTTTTTAATTGTGTAATTGTATGCGATTTTATTTTTTGAAATATCGTATTTAAATTCGTATAGTGGTTTTGGGAGCGAAATCCTTCTGGAAGGCAATTCTGCCCCTTGAGCAAATAGTTCGTCAGTTGTGTTTTTAATAAATAATGCAATCTTAATAATTTTAGCGGTTATTTCCAAGTAAATATTTAAAAGTCATATCTTCAATATTGTAATTTCATTTATGATATAGATTCACGCAAACTGATGCTGACATGTTTGAAACCAACAGCAAACGGTGATCCTAAAATGGCCGAACATGTGATTTGGTATTTTAACGTCTTTATTGATATGAATGATACAGTCCACTACTATGTCAAAAATCTACATGCGTCTCCATTCATTTATGCATTTGAAGCCTCTCCCGACATTTCGATTTCCGAATCTTCATTGCCAACAATAAACATTTGGAAGATTTCGCTACAAAATCTTCAGCTAAATTATCTCTCTCCCAACTCTCCTAGCCACGCTGCAGTAATATACGACACCAGAGCATATGTACAGATCCTAGAAATGGCAGAAGATTCGATGCGCCATTCATATGAAAGCCTCATCTTCTTGAATCCTGTCATATCTCTAACTCTACTGAGCAATAAAAGCTGATGATCTTTCGTAATGGTGAGACATTATCATTTGACTCTCATTTGGCTTTTATTCCCAGTTTCATTAGTGCTGGACCAAGACAAGTTGCCAGACATTCCTGAAATAGTTTGAGATTCTTTCGCTTATTCCTTCACCATCTCTTTATTGAAAATTTCTGGGTATGTCTAATGCAAGAGGTCCTTAATTTATTCATTTTAATATGAAGGTGCAGAGTAATCAGCAGTAAATATTTTATACCACATATTAGATTTATAATGTTTTAGTTATTGGATACATGTGGAGTATCTTTTGCAAAGGTTAAGCCAGTGGATATCGAAAACAAAGTACATTTTGGGAATAAAATTGTCGTTGCGTTTTCTGCATTGACATTCATTACTTACCCGGGTAAAGAAGTAGTCTTTCTGCAATGAAAGGGTATTTTATTTCTTATGGCTAATAGGTTTGCATTCAAAAACCCATTTGCAAAAAGGCATTTTTTTCGCTTTGCTACGGATAAAAATGGCAACAAAACAAAATATTTGCCTCATTTATATACTGCAAAAGGAAATGTACAATTCTAGCTTATATTTGTCTCAATACTTTGATTTGCGTAAAGCAAACCAACGTACTGCCATTAAATAATAGAATTACTTTAAGTGTTTTTGTTAATGAATGTTAATTTCTTACAAATAATCAATAAGGATATATTCTAGAAAGCAATACAACCTTCTCTTTATTTTACAAATGCCGAATCATATTTGGAACTTATAAAACATAATTATAACTGAAACATTCTATTTCATTTCAAGAAAATCAAAATATCAAAATTATTTTGAGTATGCATGTCAATTAAGCGTAGAGTCATTAGGGTTATTTTGAACCAAGAATCGTGAAAAATGTGCAGTGCTCTCGCCGAGATTCGAACCTGCACCTCTTGAATAAGCGCCGATGCGCTGCCGTTACACCACAAGCGCATGAAGAAAGCAGGGAGAAAATACCGCATACACTTCCCTTTAAAAGGGCGACTGAAGATTAGGGGACTCAGTTGCGATATCCTGGTAGTGAAGAATCATCATTCACCACCTTTTTTAGTTCGGGCGCCACTGTATAATCGTTTAGTTATTTTGAAGCAGAAAACATTAAAATGATGCAATGCCTTCTCCGGGACTCGAACCTCGACCTCTCGAATACGTTCCGAGTGTGCTACCGTTACACCACGAAGGCATGCAAAAAGAAGGGAGAAAATACCTTACTTAAGTATGGTATAATATTGGAAAAAATTGCATAAATACCAGTTTTTAAATTACGTGGTTTAAATCAAATGCTGTAAAAGTAAAAATGATATTTTTAGTTGACATAATATTCTTTATCTCATGTGATTAAAAATAAAATCGTGGGACTGAAACAATGGCAAAACCAAAATTATCAAACAGGAGCACTGACTGTAATTATTATAAAGTATGTTATTTTAGTAGCATAATTAAATTTTTAAGTTTTTATGCACTACATTCCATATACAGTTATCCCAAGATTTAGTTAATTCCACGATTTTAGTCTTACTCACATACAATCAAGACTATTATGTCAGTTAAGAATTATTTGCTACTTTATAGTTCATTTGATTAAAACCTTGCGGGATAGTGGTCAGAGACGCTGACTGCCATACCGAAGGGGCTAGGTTCGAATCGCGGAGAAGGCATGGATGTTTGTAAATGGGACATGGGGAACATAAAGCCGAAAGTCCTCTCGAGAGGTTAATTGTGGGAGAAGAAGGAGGTGGAAACCTCCGACCCTTGCCCCCGGGGTATTGGGGAACCCTCCATCAGAATTGGGAGAGGAACTGAGCGAAGTCGTACTGCCACCTGTATGGGGCTGAAGGTTCATGCCAATGACAGACGCAATCGTGCAGTCCTTGCGACGATGAATTTTGTGGACTTGTTCTAGTGAGATTAGCAAAACTGCAGCAACAAGAAAACCTTATGATTTAAATACATTTTCTCTATATATATTTTTATGCTATTTTATATTACGCTTTCAGAATGCAGAAAAGTAATAATAAAAGGAAATGAGTAGCACAGAATGAAAGAAAACATTAATTCTATTCTTCGAAATATTATATCAAAAAATCCGTGAAATATCGAAATGGATTTATGCTAAACAATGACGTGTAGAAAAATTCAATACTAAATAAATAAAATATCTATGTCGAATTTTTAAACAATTGCATGAAATATTATATTATCATTGAAAATATGTAATCCATGAAACATTTCAAGGATTCGGATCGTTAGAAGGAAGAATCAGCTATTTAAATATTAATTTAAATAGTTGATTCAGCAAACAAATGAACAAATTAAGTTAAACCAAAATGAGTAAACATAATGTAATTTTCTCTTCATTGCATGAATGTACTACGTATACAAAGCATGATCACAAGTAAACACAATCCCATTTCATATTAAACAATATGCGTATTATTTGACATAATCGATAAAATCAGGCAAAAGACGTGATCAATGACGAATCAGAGATAATAAAAGGCAAAATCAAAATAAAAAAATAAAAAGACCAAGAAAAAATTGTAAAGGGCTAAGGTTTTAAACATGCGCCCAAAAGGGTTTATTAAGGTTTTTCTACGCTCTGCTGAACTCGTAGTTTACCTGTCTGCTATGGCACTCACTTCCTGTTACTAACCCATTTCTTTTTATCTTTTTAGCTTTATTATTAAGCATCATTTCATCGCGCTTACGCCATATATAGTTCAACAGCAAAATTATGAAAATTTTATAAGCAGCATGTTTTTAGAATTCACAATAATGTGTTATGCGTTGGCACACATTTTTCTCAGTTTATCATATCAACGCATGGTTTCCTTCGTAAGATGGAGCTTGCACAACTTTTTTTGTCTTTTTATTGTTATTTTTTTGTGTGTTATATTTATAAATTTAATATCATGTTCTTTGCAATTATACCACGTAAAATTATGTTGAATAGCAAAATCACAAAATATTTTTATATAACATCGCTGGAGATAACAATCTTTTAATCCGTATAATGTTGTCACTACTAGCTTTCAAATCGTTGAATTTGTCAAAAATTCATTAAAGTTTACAAAATATGAAATATAAATTTCAGTATTCAAAATTCGGCCTTCCAGGTAGGTATGTTTTTAATGGCCTTAGGTAGCGTCGTTTTTTCACAGTGCGAGAAGCATGTTGTTATTGCTTTTGTCTGGCGTAGTCTGCCCAAGCCCACGAAATTCCTTGAGACAATTGAGCGCAAGATTGCGCTTGTCGTTGGCAACAGTCTTGAGCAGCCAACAAGCGACAGTGCGATTTTACTTGGTTCTGCACCTCGTGGCGACGGGTCCGAGGGTCTCCCACCCCTCTTCGCTTCCACCAAACCTCACGAGATGACTTGCGGCCATGTTTCACCGACACTATACATTTACAACCATCCATGCCTTTTCCGGCATTCGAACCCGGGCCCTTCGGCACGGCAGTCAGCTACGCTAACCACTATACCGCTTGGGGGGCGCGAGAAGCATACATGCATTCATACAGATTCTTCATTATTTAACTTCTTTAATATTAACGTAGGTTGATAACATTTCGTGGCAACAGTTTGAAAATTGATTCAGGGGCTAATAAATTTAACATTGCTCAAAATAATGTCCTGCCATAGCTTTCTAGAGCAAAATAAAGGTCTGTCTGTCATTTATATTATTTCTATTAGCTAATATAAACCTTGTTTGTCAAATTGATACATATGTATACTCATTTTGCCAAACGAACAAAAACCTGTTTACAAATATTCGTTTCAAAGCAAAAGTATCCCTAAACAAATGGAGAAATTCTTGAAATATGACTCTTTTCTCTGGTATTTATATTTTCATCATGCTGATGCATATGTAACAAATTGGTCATACAAATTTCCAAGAAGAGGAAGAATTAATAATGATTAGCCAGTAAGGAGTTATCTTATCACTCCCTGCGCGTTCTCATAATTAAGTGTTTAAGCACGGTCAAGCTCATTTAGCTAGCAATGGATGATCCACGCTTTAAATACCGACAAGATTGCATTTTATATTTCATGTTTCTCCTTCGAAAGCCTAATGGCCTCTAACTACAGATCTAAAGTTTTCTAACTACAGATCTTCCGGTAAAATTTTATTGTATCACGAATTAACTGAGGAGTGTTAATCGAAACAGAGTTATATTAGCAATATGACGTCTTCTTTTAGATTAGATTGATTACTGAATGGCATCGTTTGCCATGTTTCAATATGGCTTGTTTTAATAACAGCTACTGATTGAAATTTTTTTGTCAGTTAGCCATGAACCAAAAAAATTTAAGGTCAGCATAAAGTTGTCATCGGCAGTATTTTTTATCTATCGCCCAAAATTAAGTAAGTAATATCTAAAATCGTACAGATTATTTAAAATTAAAACACATATATTTTATTTTTAATTTTATATTTTATGAATTAATTAAATACGTATACATATATAAATAATTAAATCTATATAATTTCATTCAACATGATTTTATATTTCATAAAAACAAAATTAAAGAAAATTTTAAAATAACAATATTTACTATCACATGAAATTTAAGCATTCCCTAATATGATAGTATATAACTTAAGATTAAAAAGAATAGCTTAAGTTTCATAACACTATGGCTCTTCAGCGGCCAAGCGGTGAAATTTCTAAGCACTGGTAGTTCGGTCCGGGGTTCGAATCCCGGCGAACGGTGTTAGCTGCATGGGCGTTTTCGTGGCTTTTCCTATGTGTAACACGTATACGAGCCAATTCCCCTTAAAATGACGTCCACTAAGGCATCCCTTCCCTCTCTCTCATAGCCCTCAAGTGTCTCATCTCATAGCCCTCAAGTGTTTTGGGATAAACTAAAGAAACCAAAGCAAGCCAAAACATTATGTACGAATACAGACGAACACTTTTCGGCAAAGTCTGCAATTCTTCGTCAGCTTCCTTCCACGTAAATTTATTCCTATGTATGTCTTCTTCATCTTCAAAATACCTCCTTCTTATCATCTTCTTCCTTTTTCTAGTACATGTCCGATTATTTCGTCGCTAGTTTCTAGTACGTGTCCGATTTTTCGTTATTTCGTCCATTTTGAGAGAGTACGACGGCAATAGAATTGTCTACATCGATCTAAGTCTGCATCTTCGAATCACTAGTACTAATATTCTCCGAATATGTAAGCAAATCCAAACCAATAAAACCTTTAAGTAAATATGGTGTCCTTTGGAGCGACTTTTTTCTGAAATTCGTGAACACTACTTTCAAAGTTAACACACGGACGCATAAAACGGGAATAGTACTTCATCTTTATATTCTGGATAATTCCTTGATTCACTCGTTGGATAATGCTTGATATGCTGGGAGGCAAAACCATAATACTTTTGCTTTCAGAATTTTATTCTTCAAATTGTTATCTCATTATTTTTTTATTTCGTAAAATCTAAATCTCGGATTTAAGTCTAGACTTTCAAAAGTGCCCGGCATTTTGACATCCTCGAGGGCTATCTGCCTGAAGGGGAGGAACGTCTTCGTTGAGGGCTTTCTAAGGAGAACTGGCTTGTATACACGTTGCATGCGGGGAAAAATTCGCAAAGTACACATTAACGGAATTACTATTCTTGAATTGCTATTTTTTAGTCTGCTATAATTGCTATTTTTTTTTTAATACTTCACTTTTCATAGGATTTGCCAAACCCAAATATACGCTGTCGCATTAGTATTTAATCCCGAGAACTTAAAAGTGCAACGGAAATCTTGACGCCATAAATATTTTCTAACATCTGGGTTAATGTAAAATACTGAGTAGAAATTTTTTCCTCATCTATAATCTGTTATTTTAAAATAAACATGTCAAGGTCATTTCTTCCTAGCAATTTGTGACTCACAACTATGGCATCGACAGCTGAGGAATAAAGTACGATTCTTCTAATTTGATAAAATCTCATAATTCCCTACGTGCGGTGATGACGACATACGCTCCAACTTCAAATGAGGGAAGGGGAGCTATGACCTTGAAGTTCACATTTTAAAGTAACAGATTATACCAGCGGTAATGCTAAAACGCATTGTAAGTAAAAAAACAAATTCTCACTGAGTTTTATCACCGTAAGGAATGCATGTTATTAGAAAATTGTTATATGTTCAGAATGTATGAGGCAATATTTTATTTAATGCTTAAACTAAATACCTATTATTTGCCGTACGACTACGCAAATTTCGACTTTTTTCTATTATTTTACTAATTTAATAATTTTAAAATTTAATTAAATAATTTAATTTTTTCTATACTTTTTACGGAACACGAAGTTCAATTTCAAGTCTCCAACAGTTATACAGAAACTACAATATAATTTTGAACGAATAGTTATTTCTGTGTATTTACATTCATGTATTACCTAGATCACCTAAAACAGCTGTGAAGCTTATTAATTCTTAAGAATTCAATTTGGAGTTCTATTGTAGTATTGATTTCACGTTTCTTATTAAAATTCTTTATTATTAAATTTTATTTTCAAATTCTTTAATTTCTTTCTAGGTCCACAGTTTTGTCTGAAACATCAGCTTGAGGAAAGAAACGCAAGAAAGAAACAAGACTGCTTCAAAATGTTGAAATGGAGTATATTTAATATTCGTATGAAAGAAAATCCAATATTTTAATTTGTTAAACATCTTTTTTGCATGTATTTTGGCTGTTGTATTGTAAAAATATTAAAATAATAATTTCTTGAATATTTAGAGCAAATCTTAAAAGTTGGCAAATTGAATTGTTATCTTACACAAAGAGACGTTACTGATGTTATTTATAAAACTGTCATATTACATGTTTCACCATGAAAAGTAGCAATGGAAATATAAAGAAAAGTATTCTATTCAAAATGCTACAAATTTCACCTATTGATTTAGTTTTCGCATTACAAAGAAACTAGGATAAACAAGCTTTCTAGTGTACTGTGCAACTGAATTAATTTCATACAAATCTTTCAAACCTTGAATGGGTAAGATTTATTTTTTAATAAATAGACCTATATGTTTTTCGAGCTGCTACCAAGAAACTTAATCAATACAAAAAAAAACATTTTACAATATGCTTTCCACTAAACATTGTATAAAAAAAACCTTCCAAGAAATAATTCCTATTACAAATAAGTTCAATTACAAAACCTTCTTTTTAGGAAATAAACTAAAGAAGTTTCTTTTAGAAATAGACTCAGTTGGATATTTTGAAAACAACACGAACTCAAAAAAATTATCTTTCAGGAAATAAACTCAGTTTGGAAGTTTGTAATGAAAAATAATGAAAAAGAAAATGCAAATTAAAAAAAAATAAATAAATAAACTTTGTAACGTTGGCAACAATTGAGCAAACTATTGCACGTTTTTTATTTTCAAATAAATTTTTGTTTAAAACTTAACTGTAGCAACTAAATAATCATTTTTCTTAAACATAGCCTTGCATGTTCACTAACTTTTCCATTTAAATACATTTACTTGATTCAGAATTTTACAGTTCAATTATTTCTTGTGTCAATTTTTCTTAAGTTTGAAATACGTGTACTATTTTTACGTGTGTTAACTATTTGTTTAAATATAAATATTTAACTAAATGTGTTTCATTTGATAATATATTGTACAATAATTTAATTTTCAATGAAGATTTTTTGCATCTAATATTTATCGGAAATTAAATGCTTTATAATCTAACTTTTGCATGAATGAAATGTTTTCTTATACTTTTATTTGTTTTTCAGAAAAGATTATTTTTTCAAATTGCAAGCTCGCATGGTAGCTTGAAATCAAATGTCTGTCATTGATTCAATTATTAATCATTATATGAAAAAAATTGGAAAATACTTAAATTTCATTCTGAATAATTCATGAAATCAAAATTGGTATCACGCTAAACTGCGAAATCAGTGTATGTATTTGAATTATTTAACTGTTTCTTCATAAGATGTAATGGAGTTTGGTAATTAAACGAGGAAGTAACTTAATGAAATAAAAGTTTAACAATCACGTTAACTAATATATACATAAAGATTTAATTTTATTATGCTGCAGTAAGCAGGACTTTAATAAACATTTGAGTTCCATTTTATTTTCGAAATTTTGCTATAAAAATGTTTCCTTTCCGCTTATTTTACATATTTTATGGCTATTGTTAAATTATTTAACTTGCATTGTTAAAATCTTAGTTACAAATTTGAGTACTTAAATTCTGAGATGGCGTTTCCCATGTTATTAACTAAAAAGTCATTTGTTTGAGTATTTTATTAAAAGAACTGGTATTTTAACTTTCATTAAGTGAACGAATAGGCATCTATTATTTTACTGAAAACGAATTTCTGTTGATGACCTAGTGCTTCGAGTTCAGTGAACTTGAAGCTGATGTGTAAATGATTATGACTGTTTATAATGATCATGACAGTTAAAAGCCGAATACAGGGTGATACGCCAATATGTACATTTCATATACTGTTTGAAAAATATGATTATCTAAAGATTAATAAAAATGTTTTTATGAAATAGCTCTCGAATTTTTTCTTTCGTTGTTTTCATTACCAAGCTTCTAATAAATGTTAATATATTGTTTTTTTTCATAATATATACATGCAGACATTAAGGTAATGAAGTGATTTTAAATATCACTAGATAGATGTTTAAAATATCCACAAAATTATATGGAAGAACATTAATTTTGCTATAACTAAGAAATCTAAACCTAGTTTGGTACAGTTGTAGAGGCATCGCCCGTCAAATTTGGAGATTTTGGGTCTGCCGTGGTAACTATGCAATTTTGTGAAGTTTCGTTTCGTATAGCAAATCAACAAATTTAGGTCTTTCAATATATTTTTTGTTTATTATTTTTCTTATTTCTGCTATGTGTTTTGCCAAAAACGATTTTTTTTTCATTTTTACTATTTTTTTTTTTTTTTTGTTTTTTCTTTGAACCATAAAGCCACTTGTTTTTACACTGCTTTAATTATTTGAGTTTTTTGTTAGCATTTCGCAGTTTAAGCCTAACAAGTCTGCGAGAACTGGGTTTTCTCGCAAAAATTTTTTGTGGTACCTTTTAATCAATGAGACGCGTCTGGCACATCTGTTTCCTTCGTTTAATTTTATTAATCAGAGGCATGATAAACACAAGAACATAAATGCGGATTACTTATACAAAGCTCATGGCTATGATGAATACTACATTAAATCATTAAAGAATATATTATCAGATGTATTAAGTATTAAATTAGATAATTAAGTCTCAGTTTATCTGTTAGGTATTTACATCGTACTCAGTCTAAAAATGCATTTAATCTTTTACGGTAAAGTGACGAGTACTTCTTCAGTAAATATATGTATTTAAATGAAAAGATGTGTGGTGAAATAAACACCATAAGGTATATCGGAACCGAAAACTAGACATCATACTGCTTGGAGAGATTACAAAGAATCAGAAGAATATGATGTACGTTTAACTAATACTAACATTGAAATAGTAAGTGTTGATAGCGAAATATTATTAAAAAATCGAAAAGTGTTAGGTAGCTAATAAATAGCAACAATGATCCTGGAAGCAGAAAGACATCACGAAAATAGTGGATTTCGAAGGAAATAAATAATGTTAATGAAATAAAGGAACTTACTGATGTACACTGCGAAAAAAAAAGCACAGTTCTATAACTCCCGTTCTACTATACCGATTGACGAAATTCAACTTGCGTTTTTCATGTCTCGAAAGCGCGACATTTATAAGTCTAATATATATCCTATACATATATTTTATATAGATTATTGTTCTAACACGCGTATTTTGACACAAAATGGGACTTTTTCTGAAATGATATGCCAATTTTTTCCAATATTTCTACTCTACCACTCAAATTATGCCTAAATATTAAATATTGTAAAATTTGGTGAGAAATCTACGGAAAAATTCAAAAATTTATCTTGGTGTATTTTTTTCAGTTTGTGCCAAGAATAATTCACTTGGCGAACTTCTTAATTTATAGCAACCTATTTTCTTTTCCTTTTTTTTTCATTGTAAACGAGCGGGAAAAAAGTCATCGTTCCTACTTTCAAATAATTTTAACAAAGTGCGTAAACCACATTTGGCATTATTATCGCTTATAACACATATGGCAAATTTCAAAACGCGCCAATATGTAAATTCACCTATGTCTTAAAAAATTTTGAATGAAAAATCTAATTTTTGCAAGTATGCTTAGAAATACATCTACTTCAAGATGATGTTAAACTTTTATAAGTTATAATACAAAAAATTTAGAAAAATTTATAAAAAATATTAAAAATACGAATTTAAAAAATAAATCATAAAAATGGGCGAATTATATTTGGAATGAACCTTGTAAGGTTTATCCTAATTTTATTAACAGTTATTTTAAGTTTATGCCTCTGTCTTATCAATTCAAGTTTCAGCTTACAATTTCCTACCAGAATGTAATTTCAGAAACGCTGTCAATGCAAATAAGTAAGAGTACTGTTTAACTCGATCTTTCACCGACTTCGAGAGAAAGAGTCTGATTTCCTGACTAGCGCGTTTGCCTTTTGACTACGTCTCTCTTAGATATTACTACGCTCGGTCATATTTTAGCCTTTGCTTGGCTTCACCGATTTAATTTTAATGTTTAGAGGCCAACTATTTAGAATCCTGATAGCTTCGGCTATATCTTCAGTTAGCTTTAGCTAAGCTTAGTAAAGTTTAATTTCCTATTTATTTAAGTTCAAGTTTGCTGTATACTTCGAGTTAGAGTCGATTGTATTTATTCTGAGAAATAAAAGGTAGTTCCTCCTTCTTAAGTCTTACGTGTTTGTTCACACACTTAAGCGATTTTTCGTTTGTTAGTGTTTGTTGGGTTCAAAGATTGGACATTGAATTAAATAAGTAAAACCCCACAACCTAATGCGAATATGGGCATCTGAAAGTCTAAATTTGAAATTTGGAATTTGTTTTATTATCGATTTCATATTTTGTAAAACATTAACGAATCATTGATTAACAAACTCCAGGATTTCAAAGCGAGCAATAGCAACGTTGTACAGAAAAACATTTTTATCTCCAGCGCGTGAGACTGTGTATCGGAAATTCTAAAGATAGGCTCAATTTAAAATTATTTTGCGATATTGCTCTTGAACTGAATTTTATGGTTTAAGTGAGAAGAACATTATATTTTATAAATAAAAGTAACACAAAACGTGAAAAAAAAACGTCCCTTTGGAAGTAATTTAAAATTTGAAACCACCTGTTTTTTTTTTTTTTTTTTTTTTTTTTGCTCTGCTCCAATGTAAGAGGCTAATCCAAAGTCATGGATGCACCCTTTGGGGAAATGTTTTCAGCAGACACTAAGTATGCTTAACTAACAGATATGCTTAATAATAAATAAAAAAATAATTTTACCTCAACTAGAAAATATATGTAGCATGGTTTCCTGTATGTTTCAGCGCAATGTCAATTGATGTTAACCACTCTCAATATAAGTTTCTTCTCGGTTTGTTTTTCTCTTTTTTATTTTGATGTGCCACAATGAATTATAACTATACTTTTGATTTACAAAATATACGAAGCTTAAATGAAACATATTTTCCTTATAAAAATTCATATAATACATTGACTAAAAAATTAAATGCTTCTTTTAAGCGTAACCTTTAAAAATTAAATTATACATGAATATATTAAATACTCTGTTTTCGGGACATTTTCTGTGGTCTTGTTGGTAACATGGGAAAACTGCATGATAAATAATTGATCGAAATAACACGATATGATATAGCTTTCACAAAAAAACATAATTACGCATTATTAAAAACCATAGAAATTAAATACTCCATTCATCCTTCTTAATTCAGTTTAACTTTGGTTCTTATCCTTTTATATTAAAATTTCTCGCACTGCAGTGGCTATGTATACTAGTAGAACACAAATGCAGACTGGTTATACATATTCGGGAGCATTCCTTGATTAATAAAAGGTTATTTAATGAAGATATCCATTTAAATTCATTATTTTTTTATCTAATGGCGGGCACTAGTTATTATAGGCGTTGGCCACTACTAAAGCCAGAAGCGGTTGTAGAGACATTAGGTAAATTACAAGCAGCAGAGGTGAAAAATATGCATTGCCCTCGCCGGGGATCGAACCATGGACCTCTGAATTACCGGCTCAGTGTGCTGACCATTACACCACGAAGGCACGCTGAGAATGTGGGAGATATACCTTATACGGTGGTCACTTTATTATGGAGGCACCCTTTATGTGGACCACTGTTGTCTCTTGTAAATGGACATTGTATTCTGGCGTTAATTTTCCAGTGTGGTTCTCATAATTCATTGTTTAAATTTAGCAAAGAATGATTCCGTAAACATGGTCTGTAACATGAAACCCTACATAAAGAAATAGGGAATTCATAATTTCTACTCTGTTCTGTTTTCAATTCTACTCATTCTACTCACGTTTTACTCATTTTCGGATTTTGAATATTCACGTTTTCTGAAAGTATGAGTAAAAATATTCTTAATTATTTGCTTGCACCCACATATATTGAAATAGTCAACATATATTTGAAACTTTAAAATCTGAAAAAAAAAGTATCTGCAATGTTATCCTTATGCGATAATTTTAGTCTTTTTATTTTTAACCATGGTATTTTAAAATTGCGAGGTTTTTGTACGCATTTTATTTTCTGCCACAAAATTTATTTTGAAATGTTTTAGAATTGCGATGTTCCTTCCTGACTTTCGTTTTCATCACAGTGTTAAGACCGTGTGTCTCCCTGTCACCGTTTTCTTGTTGATGTTCTGTTCGAAGTATTTTTGTCCCAGCCGCCCAGACCGTATAGTGGTTCGAAGAACCTACTGTGGTACCGAAGAGCCCGATTTTGATTCCCGGAGGAGACCCAGATGTTTGTAAATGTATTGTGTCCGTGCAGCAGGGGGGGGCACTCTAAATATGCGGTGAGCCTAGAAGAATCGAGAGAAGTCCTCTCGAGAGGTCGTGGTAGGGAAAAAGGAGTGGGAGACCCTTGGACTAGTCCTCTCCGGGGTGCTGTTCATCAAAATTGAGGACAGAACGAACGAACTCGTACCAAAGAACCTCTATGTACAGTGCATATTCTTTGCTCGTACTGTCGCCTGTATTTTGCTCATGGATCTTGCAACGACAGACGTGGTCTTGCTCTCCTTGCCACGATGAATTTCGAGGACTTACTCTGATGTTACTGTGAAATAGGTGAGTAAGTCACAACACAGCAACAACAACATATTATTATCACAGCATTTACACTTCTAATCGACATGGCTGAACCTATAAAAAGTACTATGGAAATCATTATAATAATAAACGAGCTTAATAATTCTAGAAATGTAAGATAATATTTTAAATATTTACTAAAATATTTTAGGTGCTACCAAAGAAGCGTGTCCTGAAAATTTTAAAATTTAGTAAATAAGTCAGAAAACAGTTTTAATTGTTTGAATTAATTGTGACTGGTTTTCAAACTGATCTATTCTTCAGATGACTAAAATAAACTCAGTGATTATTAACCCCTCTGCATTAGATCAAAATTATACCGGCGTTGCTACACTGTCATGCGAAATGCACTCAGCATCTACGAAAGAACTTAACAATTGTACAGTCATTTCAATCCTTTGATTATTGCCAACCCTTTTATAATGAACTTATTATAACGTATAACTGAAAATAAGAACGGGTGTGAGCAAAAGTAGTACATTACAAAATTTGAGGAATTACAAAAAAATATATTTTATAATTCCGCTGAACTTCGTGCTACAAAGAAAGCTCCAAATTAATAATCAAAGATCTTAAAGTAATTATGTCTTTAAAAGTACAGAATTTTGAATTCGGAGCTGTTTCTGTTACTTTCATAGATATCCTACTTTGAAAAATAGTCTAGTCAACAACACACTCTACAGTCGTGATTCAGCAATTTTTAGACTGCTTCTTCTTAATGTTACACTTTAGCTTAAACGTTTATTATTTATGTAAGAAAATTTTAATTTTTGAACATGCGAAATAATTTGCATATAAATTAATTTAACATGAAACATAAATTTTACGAAAACTTTTAGTAGCCTAAAAACGACAAAAAACACTTTCTTTATAAAAAAATAAACAATGGATGTTTACAAAGGTCAAAATTCTTCATTAAAAAATTCTGTCTATTTTAACTTTGCATTTTAATATAGTAGCAGGAATTTAACGCGCATTTGATGGTCCAAGTAAAGATATCTGGTCTTCGTTAAGGAATATAGTGACATCTCATATTCATTCTATGGTAGAATTTCATTGTTAAAATGGGTTTTGATCAAACGATAGATGGTCATCGTGATTAGCATGTTCATTTAGAACATAGGTTCCCAACCATTTTCGAACTGGTGCCCCCTTTTCTAGTGAATATTTCAATACCGCCCCCCCCTAGAGAAATAAGAGCGAACATAATGCATGGTGAAAACAAGAATTAAATAAAAAAAATTACTAATAGATAGAATGTTGTTGGAATTGAAACGCTACTGAATTTCTTCGTTATTTAAAAAGAAAAATAAAAGTTTTAGCTTACCTGTTATAAGGACAGGCAGGGGTTTTGATGATACGAAATAATCCATAATAAACTATTGCTTTCTAAATAAATAAATTGACAGTTTCAGAGAACACTCAAAAGGCATACTTAATTATTATTAAAAAGTATTTTTATTAAAATTTAAAGGCATCGAATTTCTAACTTAACTAATGAGAAGGCTGAATTTGATGCATTTTAAGAAGCTTGTTAATATCAGGCTCGATTTTACTTAAAAACAATCGTAAATCGCCGCGTTCAGTAACATGGAGCCGATTTCTCTTTTTCGTTACCAATGTTGCTACAGCACTAAATCCACGTTCTGCTAAATATGAAGATGGGAATGCTAGCAGAAATCGTTGCACAATCGACCATAATCTTGGATACAATTGCGAAATCGACTTCTGCAGCCAAAATTCTTGGTAGCCATTCTTGAATTTAATTTTTAATTCCTCATTTGTCGTCAGTTCTATCAGTTCTTCTTCTAACTGAGATGGTCCTGCTGTGTTGACATTGGAAAAAGGATCCAAAACCCAGTCTGGTATGTCCATGTTTAAAATGTCCTCGAATCGTTCCTTGAAGTCATTGTAGAGGTTTTCCAAGTGCTGACAGTAAACAAGCAAGTCGTCGTGCTTGAATGATACTGCTGATAAACATGGGAAGGTATGGAATTCACGTCTGCCTATATTTCTTTTATATAATAGCAGTTTAGACACGAAAGCAGCAATGCTATTTTTAGTCTTAATCAAGTTTAAGTCTTCTCCTTGAAGTTGGAGATTGACATCATTAAACAATTTATAGAGGTCTGCTAAGTACGCAATATCGTTTTTTGATGCGATGAGGTTGTCGCGCAATTCCGTGTCTTTGTTTCCTAGGAACTCTATCACAGATTCAAACAGATTGTAAAATCGAGTCAAACAAGTACCTTTTGAAAGCCAGCGCACCTCTGTGTGAAGCAGCAATCGGTTGAAATCTTCATCATTTGCAATGCAAAGCTGACTAAATAATCTGTCATTCAACGAGTTACTTCTGATTTTATTAACTGCTCTTATAACATATTGCAGTGATGTATGGAGACGTTCGCTCAAATTTTTCGCAACCAAATGCTGTCGATGAATTACGCAATGCACAGCAAGCACGTCCGGAACTTTATTTTTTAAGCATGCTATGAAGCCTTTGTGACGCCCTGTCATAGCCGGTGCGCCATCCGTAGCAACCGACAAAATATTATTAAAAGGAATTTCCTTTTCGTCAAAAAACTTTTGCAGTGTATCAAATATGGTTTCTCCTTTTGTATCTGTTTCCAAATTGGTAGCAAACAACATTTCTTGACATATTTTTTCATCTTTGATAAACCTCACGTACGACAATAACAATGCTTCATTGGTTGGTAAAGTGGACTCATCCAGCTGAATTGAAAATTGACAAGTCTGCAGATAATTGCACAACGATTCTTCAATGTTTTCAGCCATCTCATCAATTCGTCTTTGCACAGAATTATTGCTCAAAGGAATTTTTCGGATAATATCTGTAGCTGGTTTATGGAGCACGGTGGTTATTACTTCTTTAACTGCTGGTAAAATTAAATCTTCCCCAATAGTATGTGGCTTGCCTGTTTTAGCAATCAACAATGAGATATTGTACGAAGCTCGAAGTCCGTCATCGTCTTGTTTAGAAGCTGATGAAAATAATTTTGATATAGTTGGCTGATTTTCAATCTTCTTTTTTATCTCTAGAAAATAGGTCATATCTCTGTCTTTCTTATCCGGATGCATTTTATTAAGATGATCTTGAAGCCTAGAAGGTTTCATCGCTTCATTCGAAAATGTTTTTTGACAAATAAGGCACAATGGAGATGATGGATTTGAGGGATTTTCGATAAATCCGTATTTTATATAATCCGCACTGTACTGCCGCCTCTTCTTTTTTGCTTCCGACATGGGTTTTTCTTTACTTATACTTGATCCAAGTTAAGGGAGCTGCAAGGGATACTGCCGGTTTAAATAATATAAGTTGAAGTAGCAAAATATTAAGGCAACGCCGTTTTCATCGTACGCAGTACATGCTGCGATGAACGATAGATAGTGTGAGCCTGAGTCTGTAGCATTCTGCGGGGCTGTTCTATTTTTAGCTACCTACAATTTTGATCGGGTAAACCACTGGCGACGATTTGTCTACTCCGCCGCCGCTTATTTCGGCGCTCTAATTTTTTCCCGCGTCCAACGTCGCCTACGCACTTTTACAGACTCTCTTAGAATACAGTTTAGTTGGAGATCTCGCTATCGTTGCCGCTTGTAAGTGGCATTTTTTAGTCCCAGTGACATTTTTTGTAAATGTTACGGCCAAAGCCCGAAATCGGCCAATTCGCATTTTGGCCAACGTTGCTGTAAACTTACCGGCGAATGTCCAATCTTTTTGTTGATTTCTGGCTTTGACCGGCCAATTTGGGAAAAAAGAAATCAAGGGCAGATGGTTTTACACACTGTTAAAAATGAAGTATTTAAAAATGAGTACTTCTGTGAGTTCAACGAGTAGAAACTATTCAGTGAACGCATATGCTGTAACAATGTGATAGTGTGAAGATTAGATTTGCGCCCTTCAAAATGACGAATTATATCTTAAGCAAATGCGTTGCGTATCGAGTATGAATACAGAGGCAAATTGAGTACTCAATTTGTCAACTACCTTTAAGGGTGATCCTTAGTCTTTTTCTGCTCCATAGACTCAATCTACCATTATCACATCAGGCTTTGGCCAAGAATTCCCAGCCACTTCGCGAAATGGCCGGCCAAAGTATAAAATACAATATTAATTGCAAGTATTTCGGACTTTGGCCAAACCTCCTGGCCAAAACGCGAACTGGCCGAACTTCGGGCTTTGGACGTAACATAAATATGTACATAAAAACAATAAAGATATATTTTTGCACTGAAGGCTTTTCCTTGAATTCCGGTTCTACTGCTCCTTTCACTAAAATGGTGACCCTTTCAACAAAAGTCAACAGTTTTCTGCGACATTTTGGAGTGCATCTCGCCAAACTGGCAAGACAGGTTGCTAGTTTTAGCACATGCAGCCCCAGAATCGTACATACTAGAGAGGTATGTCTTTATCTGAACAGTGAAGTCTCATATCGAAATATGTGAATTTTCGCACACGTGATAGAAATGAATTATCAGCGTGATTTTAAAGTGAATTATCAGCGTGATTTTAAAGTCTTTTTTAGACTATATTTGGCTAATCTTCCAACGCCCCTCTGTGCCATATCAACGCCCCCAATTTTCTCTGGGTTTTTTACCGCCCCCCTGAAAGCCTGAAACGCCCACAAGGGGGCGTTATCGCCCACGTTGGGAACCTATGATTTAGAAAACTACTTAACATTTTATCACAATGTGTTCTTTTCCAAGGAAAAAGAAAATAGTTCAAAACGTCTTGAGTGAGAATTACATTCTGTGAAAGCTCCAAAGGAATAATTAAATTAGGAGGTACCCGATTACGAAAAGCTTTGAAAGTAAACTAACTCTGTGCACAATGCAAGATTTGTATTATTTATAACGTTATGTAATTTCGAGCAGAATAAACTTGTTTATAGAATATCAAAATGAATCAATATCACAAAAATCTATCTCTTTAAGATTCTACACATATATTCGTATAGTATTCATATAAGCTCTTTAGTATAATGCTAAGCATAATAATAAGTGCCTTAAAATACTAGGGAAAGGTCAAAGATAAATACTCTAAAAGATCAAAATAATATGCATCATATGAAAGTTTCAATTATTTCTCACAGTGTATAATTTCAAGCATTTTCTGCGGTATGAATGGAACGAATTCGCTAAAACATTCAAAAAATTTATGAAACATTTTCTAAATCCTCTAGGTCCTACTTATGCACATTATCAAAAATTACATTACGTCCATAACAATTGAAAGAATTCAAACGTTTTTTCAACGTTAGGTATCCTTAATCAGGAGAGGAAAGGTAAGTAATACAGAATTCCAATAAAGTTAAATTAATGAAATCTAGAGGCTTCAATTAACGCTGAGGTCTTTATCGCTGTCGTTAGTTCGAATCCCCATGGGCTGTCTGCATGTGTCATTTTCGTGGTTTTTCCCCATGTGTAATGTGAATATGTGCTAGTCTCTCTTAAATGTTCTTCCACCAAGGTATCCCTCCCCATTGGCAGATAGCCGTGGAGTTGCTTCCATTAATTAATTAAACCAGTCTAACCGATCATCGCTATTACTACGAAACCAAAAAAATCTGAACATTTAGGAAGGAATTTTAATTTAGGAAAAACTCTGATGTATATATTTGATGTATATTATTAAATATATACATCAGATTAGAACCATTTATGTATAAATGTATATATACATTATTACATTTCTGTATATATACATTATTACATTTCTATATACATACATTATTACATTTCTAATATTACATTTCTGTTTGCATAAATGTATATATACATTATTTATATATACATTTATGTAAACAGAAACAAATATTTAAGAATATATAAGATATTATTTTTTCGTATTATGATTACGCTTCTACTTTTTCTACGGAGACACTCAAAACGCTTACAGACTTTACAATCTGCGTGGCATTACTCATATTTTTAGAATCAGTTTAAACTTTCATTCAACAGAACTGTATAGGAACCATTGAACCATATGAAAGTTAGATCTTGTACATTTTACTGTTGAAATATAATGTCAGATATTTTATCATCAACTTCCCGCAGGAAAAAAGGTTAAAAATAACTCAGTATATCGTCTTAAGGACGAATGTGAAAGCTTAATGAAGCTCGAACTCAGGAACACAAATAAAAATTGTATAATGAAATGGAAAACTTACGCATGAAAACTAAAAAAAAGAATTACTTATAAATTAATTATTTTACAAAAAGCTTTTCCTATAAAATAAATAAATGCAAAACTTTTGCTTTTCGTTTTGGAAGCATATTACAACGAAATAACTTGAAAGAACTAATTTGAATCGAAGAATATTTTCTTTTTAGTATTTCATATCTAATTTCACATTTTCCTTCATTCGTTATATTGCATTTTCTTTCTTACCTTCATATGTAATCTAAATAAACTATTAAAAACTTTGATTAATTCAAATTGAAGTTAAAAAGGGCTGTACACTGGTTATCATTAACTAAGGAAAAATCCCGAAAAGGACAGTTATTCAAAAAGTTACATGTAGAATGCAATGAAACTCGCCCGAGTATGCAATACACAGTAAGGTATAAAATAACATGAAAAGAAATTACCAGACAGTTATTGTGTTACAGAATTTCCTATATGTATATATATAAGTGGAAAATTGCTTTCAATATGAAATATGATCTCCTCTAGAAGCAATACAACGCATGCAGCGATGTGCGATGATCTCAGTTATGCAGTCTTTGAGTTCTATAGGAAATGAGAGCCATTGCAAAGCATTTGCAAGCACTGCAAAGGTCTGAAGAGGAGGACTGAGAGCAGATATACCTCTTCCTAAAGTATCCCAAACATGCTCCCTAAAATTTAGGTTCGATGATTGAACTGGCCACTCCATGCGCTGAATGATTTGCTGCTGAAGACAATCATCCCTGATGCGAGCCCAAGGTGGTCTAGTGTTGTCCGTCTTGTACCAGGAAATTGTCCAGGCATAAGGGCTTACATAAGCATCAAGGATGCCATGTCTATAGTCCTTAGCATTCATGGTTCCAACTAGAACGACACATAAGTCTGTGCCTCCACCCAAAGACACCCCAAACACAGACACTGCCTCCTCCGTATGCATCTATTTGAAGGAGGTCTGATGGACGATAAGGATTCCAGGTTCTCTCTAAATCAAATAATGCCTACTATCGCTTTGAAGACTACCTGGACACATACTTAAAGAGAACTGCCCTCCATTGATTAGATGTACAGTGGACACGTTGCCGTACCTTCCTCAAACGTTCCCTTCCATGACGTGACGTGTGCGGTACGCAAATGTCTGGTCGCCAGTCGTACAGATCTACTTGCTTCAAGCCTGTGCCTTCTACGCATGGTTTGACGTTGACACCAACCTTCCAATGACTTCAGAAAGGGAGGATCTGAGTTAAGTCGGAGTTTAGGTTCTATTCCTTCTTGTACATAACAACAAATGTCGGCCATCATCTCTCGTCGTAGCAGTTGGTGGTCCTTGGTTGAACCACCTGGATGCCGAATCTGCGGTTAAAAATTATTGCCAAAGTCCATGAACCATAGAAGGACACACGTTTAACCATCTGGTCACTTCTGCATGTCATTGTCCTGCGTCTACCCTTCCAATAGCTCTTCGCTGCAGTTCTTCGGGCAAATAATATACCTGGATGTCATTGTTACAAATTGGCAACCCCAGATTTCTTATCTCAGTATCACAGAGAAATTTGCAGGCTTGCTTTGAAATATGCAATTTTATGCTCCTCGCAGATGACGTATTTCGATTGCAGCACCACTAGTATGCATACTGCAGTTCTACTTAGCAATCCTTATTTGACAACCTTATAACGTTCAGCTGTCTATCTGTTGTGTAGAAACTTGGAATAGTGACTGCACCGAAGAAGGGTTAACACATTACCCTTTATTAAACTATTTAAATCACTTACAATGCGTCAACTTGACGCTAATATACTACGCCTCTGCTTGGGCGGTAACTGACACAGTAGAATAAAAGCTCAAGAATTCGAGATATTAACATGTAGTGGAATTAAACTACAGGGCTTATACAATTCTGTATCCTACAGCGCGTAGATGAGTCTAGTGGCAGCAAGTAATAGCTATGAACCCACGTCTAACCAGCAATAAATTCTAAGCTTGCGTTACAACCACCCGCAGAGATTTCCCAAAATCTCTAAAATATACCAAAATATAGGCCACCCAAATATAGGCATCTGGAAGCCCAAATTTGGAATTTGTTTTACTATATATTTCGTATTTTGTAAACTTTTAACGAATTTTTAATTAACAAACTCAAAGATTTCAAAGCGAGCAACACTGTATGAAGAAAAAACATTTTTATTTCCAGCGCTCGAGACTGTGTGTTGGAAATTAGGAAATAATTCGGAGTATCGAAAATTTTAAAGTAAAGATATGCTCATTTTAAAATTATTTTGCAATATTGGTGTTCGAGTAGAATTAAATGCTTTAATTGCGAAGAACATGATATTTAATAAATAAAGGTAACCCATAAAACGTTAAAAAAACGCCCCTTTGGGCGAAATTTAAATTCTAAAGGCTTTCAAACTTTTTCCTTTTATATTATTTTCTTACAAATAACACGTAGCGATAGTATTTGGTTGGAGTATCCATTTATTCCAAAGATGATTTGACAGAAAAGTGGAACGAACATACAGACGATTGAGAATTGAAGCTAATACATTTAATTTCTTCATAAGGAGAAAATTACCACGTAACCCGAGAATTCTCGTTTCATTTAGCATAATTACAAGAATATATTTAATGCTTATAAATGTGATACATTGTTCTCAATCCCATACCTAATTTAAATACCAAACTTGAAATGGTTTTGATTATGTCATAATATATATATTTAGGAAAGTCGTTTCAGATCTCAAGTAAAGTATTACCTCCAATTTATCAATTTTAGCCAAAATCTAATACATTGTTCCCATTGATATAAAAGTTTTCAATACTAAAATCGGAAAGTTTTGGATTGTATTTTAATATAGTTTTTCATTAAAGACTGCTATGAGCTTCATCTAAAGCCTCTCTTCTAGTCCTTCATAGAAAGCTTAAATACTGAAAACAGAAATTTTTGGAAGTTTTATATAAAAGTTACCATGGAGAAAATTCGTCACACAATTTCGATATAGATAGACATCATTGTTAAAATCGTAAAACCGTGTTCTGCGCAACTAAATTACTGCTCATTCCCTCAATATCGAATTTCTGCACCGTAAACAGTACCTTCCTTACCTATATATGCTGCGAAAAAAAAATTGAATAGTTATATATCTCCCGTTCTATTGGGCAGATTGACGAAATTCAGCTTGCGTTTTTCATGTCTCGAAAGCGCAACTTAGGATATATAGTAGATTCATATACAGTATTGTTCTAACATAGGTATTTTGACATAAAATCGGACTTTTTCTGAAATAACATACCAATTGTTTTCCGTAATACGGTTCTATGACTCAAATTATGTCTAGATATTAAATTTGGTAATTTTTGAAGAGACATTTACGGAGAAATTTAAAAATTTACCTTGGCGCATTTTTTTTCAGTTCGAACCAAGAATAATTCACTTGGCGAACTTCTTAATTTATAGTAAGCTATTTCCTTTCCTTTTTTTCCTTGTCCACGAGCGGAAAAAAAGTCACCGTTCATACTTTCAAATAATTTTTACAAAGTGCGTAAACCACATTTTCGTTATTATCGCTAATAATAAATATGCCAAATTTTACATCGCGCCAAAATGTGAATTCACGTATATCTTAGGAAATTTTGATTAAAAAACTAATTTTTTGCAGGTGTGGCTAGAAATACATCTACTTTTAAATGATGGCAAAATTTTGCAGGTTGTATTTCAAAAATTTTCTTGAAAAATTTATAAAAATGATTTTAAAACAGAAATTTTAAAAATAAATTATAAAATATGGGCGAATTTATTTGAAATGAACGTAAATTTCGAAATGGGAAAAGAAGAATCAAATAAGTTTAATAAAAAAGAGATATTAATAAATATATAGCAAATTAAAATAACATTGAGGAGCTAAAATTTTGAGTACTAATTTTACGCTTGACAAGTCACGCTTGACATGAAAAGGCGTGAAAAACGCAAGTTGAATTTGGTCAATCGGCCCATTGGAACTGTCCCTTAGTTTCCCTTTAGCAGAGCTGTCAAGTTTATGCGTCTTTCTTGGACTGAAAATTCCGCTGGGGTTTGGAGGCTTTGTATGGACTAAGAAGAATACCACTTCCGGTTGCCTAGTTTTACCCAAAATTTAGTTAGCTCTTTATGTGATGTAGAAAGATTAAATAAGGAAAATGGAAATTTTTGGTAATTTCATGTAAGACTTATCGTGAATAAAATAATTGCTGTACATATATACACAGATACACGGACGCACAGACTCGACAGATCATCATTTAGAAAGCAGTAAAAGGAAATAGCAAAAGTGCGCTGCGTGGACGCTAATTCGTGCTTATGCACTCAAAACTCACTATCAAAATTTTTGATCGAAAATATGACGTACCTTACCTATGTATGGGAGGAAGAAAAAATAAGACAACGTTGCAATTGTTGCGCCATCTATTGAATAAGAGCAAAAAAGAAAAAGAACAACAATAAAAATTATGAGACATATTTAAGTGCTTTAGAACAGGAAAGTGATATAATCATAAACCAACACATTTTGATAAGAGGAAGGACTTTCATATGTAAAACGTTTCTTAAAAATAATTTCCAATATAATTTTTACATGTACGTCATTTAAAACAGAGGCAGAACTCTTACCAAACGGTTATGTACCCAATGTTAAAATATTAGTTGTAAAGGAGGAAAATTTGAAAACTAGGAAAAAGGGGCATTAATTTCGGAACTTTTCCAACACTATAAAGATTAAACTTAAACTTCATAAACTTCAACTTTTTGAAATCTATTTTCACTTTACAAGAAAAAATTTAAGTTTATCATCGTACATTAACAACTGCGCATGTTAACTTTTCCTTTTATTTATAGGCAGAGGACTGAAATGTCATCAAATATATAGATACTTTGAAGAACATCATCATTTTGTTTAATGATGGTGATTTCTTAAAGTATCCACAGATATTTCAGGGTCCTGTACTTAATGTGAATTCTGTCATTATGTGATGTTTTCGATTAATCAGTGTTTCGATTTAAGTGCTTTCTTTAGGAAACATAAAGAGAAAAGCATTCGACTGCTTCTCTCTGTCCTAGAGTTGCAACAGAGAAAAATTACTGGATACATTGTTTCCTTTATTTTCTACCTTGTTTCGATTTCCAAATACCGTAAAGTACTTAATTTTTTTCCTTGGAAGAAGTAATAAATTCCTCTTCTGATGTCTTTCGAAACAGTTCATAGTGCGTAACATACCAAAAGTGTATCTTATAAACAGCAAACACTATAGTTTTAAAATTCCCTTATAACTTAGAGTTTCATATATTTATCTTTTGTTTAATGATTTATGCTTTATTATTTTTAGCATTACAATTTCTTATTGTTAAATTATTCGCACTATTTTCATGGAGTAGGTTCGTGTCTTATAATTGTTTTTTCCCTTTATTAATTGCAAAATGTATCTCTTTGGATGATAATGTAATGCTAAAATGAATTAAATATCTAATTTGTATTTGGTTGACCTTTCTTGTCCTAACGAACTTTTGTATTCACACAAATTATATTAATTTTTTTTCACAAATTATACACATGTTTATTTAATTTGCAATAAGAAAGACAAAAGCTGAATTGTAACTGAAAGAGTTATTATAAACTAGATCTTGAAATATAACTATAAATTTAACAAATAACTGATGGGATTTACACTCTACTTTACTTTGGTGGATAAGTAAATACTTATCCACCAAATAAGTACCAGCTAACACTGAAATAAAATTATGCTACATTTACTTCGGCGGAATTTCATTACGTCGCATTTTAAACAAGAGCAACGCACAGATAAACTTTTATTTTCCAAATAATTCAAATAATTCGAATTCTAATACTGCGCGATATAAATGAAAAATGCGTTCACCAAACACTCATGTCGGATAGGTAAACCCCTTGTCATCTCTGATTAATCCTTGAATGGTTGACACAACAAACCCTCTAAACTAAAATTTCGCTTGCTATTTCAACTCAACCTAATCTACTTTCTATTAAAAGTCAAAAGAAGAAACAGAGAAGAGTGAAAAGAATTATTGTCAAAATAACATGCTAGCTAAAACAAATTTGAACATAGCATAAAGTTGGTTTGGTTTGTTTCATTATGGCAAAGCACGCGATGGCATCTGCTTAAGAGAAGGGATGCTTTCTTGGAGACTTCCTAAGGGAAACTGGCTAGTCTGCATGTTACGCATCGGAAAACCACAAAAACGCCCAGAACATGGCATAAGAAGCGCACCAAGTGAAATTCTTACGAACTAAGCCATAAGCGACAAATCTGTTAGATTTACCTTATTGCAACAGTAAGGAAATGGTTGCATTAAAAATAATAATTCGATAATTGTGGGAATATGACACATAAAAATATTTTAAATTTCTACCAAAAATCTCCGGAATCTCTACATATAATAAAGCAAAGAGTCTGTGGGGGGGGTGAGTGGGTGGGTGGGTGTGTCTTTCGTTCGTGTTGCGAGTAAGCTAATAGACCCAGGGCCACGAAATTTTGTACATAGGCGTATCTACACAAGAGCCAGTGCACCTCAAAGCGAGTTTTTCGAAATTCGAATTACAATATTTTTTATTTTATGTTTTGTGACCAAATCGCGTCATTTTGAGACATAATGGGCTACAGGAAAGCGAGATTTCACTCTATACATTTCATTTTTACATCGTCGTGAAGCGTAGACACTTAGCTATTTTACGAACTTAAAATAAATTTCGTATTTCAATAGATCGATTAAATACGAATTTATTTAGGAAGGTGAGCTTAACACTTTTCAGCGGAATTTTTTTTAAAAAACTTATTTTAATAAATGGGCTGTTTATTTTCCTCTGATTTTTGGACACGTTGAACTTTAATCCTTTCGACACCTTTTAAAAAAAGAATTTTGGAAAAATAATAATATTTTGTATTTTTTTAAATGAAGCTTCCGAATACACTTCTCACATCTCAGATAATTTAAAATGTAGTTTTGGCAACAATTTTCCTTTCTTATTGTTGTTGATAGATTT
>KK115882.1:27181-64488 GCA_000611955.2 Stegodyphus mimosarum | reverse complement strand
ATTTTTACATCGTCGTGAAGCGTAGACACTTAGCTATTTTACGAACTTAAAATAAATTTCGTATTTCAATAAATCGATTAAATACGAATTTATTTAGGAAGGTGAGCTTAACACCTTTTCGGCGGAATTGTTTTTTAAAAAACTTATTTTAAAAAATGTGCTGTTTATTTTCCTTTGATTTTTTGACACGTTGAAATTTAATCCTTTCGACTCCTTTTAAAAAAAGAATTTTGGGAAAATAATAATATTTTGTATTTTTTTTTAAATTTTTTAAATGAAGCTTCCGAATACACTTCTCACATCTCAGATATTTTAAAATGTAGTTTTGGCAACAATTTTCCTTTCTTATTGTTGTTGATAGATTTTTGATGAAATTGCATCATTTTGAATAGTTTCATTCTTTTAAAAATTTCGGTTTGGCAACAATTTTTCATCGTGTTTCTTATGTTACTGTTTTTAAGAGACTGAAAAGTTTAAAAAAATTAAAAAGTTGTTTCTTTTTGCAACGGTAAATTATTTCATTACTTTATTAGGATAATTAACATTTGTATCAAGGGATATTGCTTATTTCATTGTAATAATTGCCAACCGGAAAAATGAGGGCGATAATTCTGTGCAGTTTTTAAATTTAATGTTTCTCTTGGATACTGGACGTTTGTCTAGAGAAGGCAGCGGGAAGTTAATTAATTTATATATTAGGATAATTAATATTTGTATTAAGGGATATTGCTTATTTCATTTTATGCTTTTTATAGGTAATGCATTTTTAACTGAATTTTTTTTCCGTTGTTGTTTGTTTCTTTTTCGATAAAATTGTTCTGCAGAGTAAAATTCTGTGCAGTTTTCAAATTTAATGTTTGGTGTTCTCTTTAGGCATTTTTCCAGTACACTTAAAAAAGCCAGACGAAGGCTGGCCGAGCAGCGGCTAGTATATACATATATCTTATGGAATAATTTAAATGTCGATGAAGTTAGTTATTAAAGTAATAATAAGGATAGCCGGTTGTTTATTTTCTTTTATTTTTGATAAAAAAAATTTTGTTTTATTTAAACACATATGAAATCATCACATGTACTGCGTCTTTAACAAATTTTAATGTTTGTTTTTTTACTTATTTGCAGTAAGAAAGATGGAAACGGCAAGAGGCACAGGCGCAAAGAAATGCCCAGATTATACTTCGAAAATCTTGGTAAAGCTCGGTTAGGTTAGATTATATGAACAGGGCAAAATCACGAGGCTATCTGCCTGAGAGGAAAGATGCCTTCATGAAAGATCTTCACAGGGAAACTGGCTCGTAATTCATGTTACACATGGGAAAAACCACGAAACCTAACTATGGATCCAGCCTTTTTGTCTGGTTTTGAACCCAAGCCAGGTCGAAATACCCGCATACAGCGATCTTAACTACTCAGCCACTTGTAGGCCTTCGATTATCTATATAGCATTTAATTTATTTAGTTTGGGTTTAACTTCATCCTGATTCACGAATTTAAATGTCACCTCTTAAAAAATGTTTCATTATGGCAATTCTCATGAATTTAAATGTCAGAAGGTGCTTGCAAATATCTGCATCATTAGCATTATCTAAGAACAGGATGACAAGGATTTTTTTTAAAGGACGAAATTTAGAGGTATTTCTAGTCAGCATGCTGCAATTTCAGCATGAAAAGGGAAATTGTAAACTTTAGAAGGTATTACAAATTAAAGTTAATATTTTATATACACAGATGTGTAAGGATTCATTTAATTTATTTAACAGTTAATTTTATTTTAAACAAAATTTCCTTTCATACTCGTTTTCAATTTACGCTTTCTTGCTTGACTGTTAATATGCTGGCGTGCGTATATTCAGATGAGGTAGAAAGAAGTAGTATTCATGGGAAGGTTTTGGAAAGTGTTTTAGGGTGATTTCTCTCGCGTTAATTGCTTCTAGCTATCATGTTTGTTTACACCGACTTTTAGGAGCCAATGCCTGTCTGCGGATTAAGTAACCTGTAAAAGGCTGTTTGGCTATCTATTCTACGTTACTTATTACCTTTTGAATTAAGACAAAATTGTTCGCTTCTGTAAGCGCAAATCGATGTCAACTGTGGAATTTATATTGAGTTAAGAAAGGGTTCTTTACACCCTTTTCTGTACTTCAGACTTGAGGCTAATTCCTCACAAAATCTGTTAGCTCTCATTAGGTTATGTTTTCCAAGAATACGAGACGTTATAGGGTATTCGAAAAAGGCTGCTATACGGCATTTCATCATCTAGTATCAAGAAAACATTTCTTGGAAATAACTGACCAACTTTTGCCCTCAAATGTAAGTACGGTATTCATTTAACTTATGATACCATAATGAACATTTCACTAAGTGCAATTTTTCTTCCGAAGATTATGCACTCTTACTCAAAAATAAGCAACAAACGCTAGAAGAAAATGTACGAATGTGACAAGAAGAATTAAAACATACAATTTACATATGAAAGTAGAAGTTGCATCACCGAATGCAAATAGGCAATCAAAAGTAGAGTAAAATGTAATCACGCACCCATACTACAACGCCTTAAAAAGGGGCATGACAGTTCGTCAGTTCGTCATTCACAAACGTCAGTTCACAAACAGCGACAGTTCCGTGTACAAGACAGCCGAAAACACTATTTTCACAATGAAAGGCATTAGAGGGCTGTCGGGGTGTTGGAAGCTGGTGCAAAATAATTCGCTGTTGCGAGACAGCTGAATGTGCACCGTAGTGTCATCATCAGGCTATGGAATTATTGCCAAAGTAATGAAAAACCCTGTAGACGACGTAAGTCTTAACGCCGGATGATTACACACTTCTTTTTGCTATATGCAAGACGCCGTAGATCGGGGTCGTGTCTCTCTGGCGCTTCAAGACGGATCATAACCGCAAAACAGTGTCGCGTCGACAGCCTGAAGTATGGATTGTAAGCCCGACGATTTGCCGTATGTGTTCTTTTGTCATCATACCATATCATACCACGGTTGAATTGGGTCCGTGGCACCAGAGCACTGGGGCCACGTACGCATTACGGATGAGTTTCGATTTAATACCCAGAGCTATTTACGACGGACAATGATATGACGAGAACCAATGACACGCTATTGGGCGCCAAATATTGTTAAAAGAGATCATTATAGAGGAAGAGGCGTACTTGTACGAGCTGGCATAGTAACGAACTACCGAATCGACCTCTACGTGATTCTGGTGTTTCGGTCACAGCCATCCGATATTAAATTCTGCACCTTTTGTGCGTCCTTTTATCTCTGCAATGGTTACCTACCTGATTATGGACAATAACGCTCGCCCGCATAGAGCTCGAGTGAGGTGCGGAGTTATCTGAAGAGCGAAACCATTCCACATCTGCTGTGGCCTGCTAAATCACAGAAAATGAATCCCATAGAGCAGCTGCGAGACACGGATACCAGGTCGCAGTGTAACGCCAAGCACTTTCCCCGAGCTACGACATGCATTACTGCAAGAATGGGAGCTACTGCCACAACAAGCAATCAAGGGCACTATTGCCAGCTTGCCTTGCTGTTGTGCCTCTCACATACATCGAGAATAAGTCTGGCAACAACTGTAGTAGAAAATTTATGCATTGATGGAACGACAACAGCGCATATATTCAAGATTTTTTCGAAGCCTGAAAAAATTCCGCAGGCGAGACAATTGCGTTAAGAAAATGAGTTTTGGGCTGAATGAAATAGAATCCGCTGCGTATAGTAGTATATTTATCAAATTAGCTGCGTTTTAGAAGATGAGGACCCCTATGCGTTATTTAATGACAAAAATTGTCTTGAGTTTAGTAAAAGTTAGGCTGGACTTATTCTCGTTGTTCAGATAAGTGCAATTTTATGCTATTGTAGTTATATATAATTTGCAAATATAAATGTGATAAGAATTGCATTAAATACATCATCAAAATTCTGGAATGGCATTTAAATTTGTTGATGTTGAGTATTCATTACTGTGACGCAGCTAATTGCAGTCAGGTGTGAAAAGTAAGAATGATTCGTTCACGACATAACAAAATGGCGAGCCTGCCAGGATACGAATACTGATAACAATGTGCTAGGATTGTTATATTAATATAGCTGAGAAAGTATTGTGTTTCTTATATTATATTATATTATCATAGAAGTAAATATTAATTTAAGTCTTCTTTGGAAAAGTTATGCGTTTTATCATCAGCAATGTTGAATTTCGTAATAGTATTCAAATTAGTTTCGATTTATTGTATATGAATGTTATGACCTATTTTTATTCATTTTTATTATATTGAGTTATATTTTTGGAATTGCCGAGTAACGATTTTGAGGATTTGTCGGAATGATTATAAAATTACAGATTTTGGGTTTTAAGTACAAACGATAATTGCTGTGTTAAAATCTTACGATTCAGAAATACTGGATTTATTCATTAACAAGAAAGCCGCTGAAGATGATCTAGAACCAGAAATTATAAGTTGCGAGGAATATTCAGATGAATTTATCACTCTTAATCGTCGGGTGAAAGTGAATATAGAGTATGCGGATGACCGTAGTGTCAACACAAGCTCTAACACGGATAGTAGCATAAACGCTTCTAATTAAAAAACGGTACACATTGCCAAAATTTCAAATTAAAAAATTCTATGGGCAATTATCAAGTTACCTTACATTTTGGGGTCAATTTCAGAAGATCCCTGAGGATAAGGAACTTAATGATGTTGACAAACTCCATTATTTATCTCAATCAATGTTATCAGGAATTCGGGCTAATGAGTTGAAAGATAGTGATCCTTAAACAGCTCAAAATTGCCCAAAAGGCTGTTTCTGCGTTTAAGGAGCGTTTTGGCAACAGGAAAATCTTAACTGAGATGTATATGAGGGAATTGTTAAAATTAATTATCCAAAACGTACGCTTATAGGGGAAGGATCGTTTGCTGCTAGTGTCTCTGTTTGACAAAATCGAGTCCCCCTTCAGATCTCTAGAGTCTAGGTTTAGTCCTGCATAATAACGTGTCTTGGTTATATCCCATGGTCGAGTCTTGTCTGTCGGCTGAGATGCTTCGAGTATAGCAGAGAAGCATTTTGTTCAGTAACCAGGGATCACGTCTCTCAAGTCTCCTGGAATGTTTGCGAAAAGAGATCGAAGGAGAGCAGAGAGTTAAACTAGCCAGGTCTGGATTTGAAATTTCTTCTACTTCGCGCGATGAACATTCTAAAGATGTAAAAGTGAGGACCAAAAAACAATCGCGAACGCAGCAGGTCTAGTTGCTATGAAAAAACAAAAATGTGTTTTTTGTGGAAAATCTAACGGAAACAAAAAATGTTTTACAACTCGATCGATGTGCTTAAAGGAAAGATTAGACAAATTAAGAGAATTAAAATGCTGCCTCCGCTGTCTTCAACCAGGGCATTTTGCCCTGGTTGAAGTGTCCACAGTTTATTCAGTGCTAGTTGGGTAGGCGATCTTACCCTATAATTTTATGTCCGGAGGTATCAGAGAATAATGTGGAGAATAAGGCAAAGCGAAAATAGTCAGCAACAGTACAATGTCCTCTCTCTTATCTATGAATGACGTCACTCTTATGACTTTAATGGTTGAAGTAGTTGCAGATAATGTAAAGAAGTTGGCCATGTGCCTCTTGGATTGTGGAACCCAGCGATCTTACGTTTTACAATTCACAGCTGAAACTTTAAATCTGAAGAGCACTTTTTCTGAGAATTTAACTCATGCGTTATTTGGAGGAACGAGGACTGAGTAAAATTTCAGAAGCGATATTCTATAAGCCTATTCTATAAGTCTGATTTCATTTCATTTGTTCCATGTTGCTCATGAATTCAAAGCTGTAGCGAAAAAACTTGCCAAAACATTTTCTGTTGACAATTGTGTCACGCCAGTCGATGATGCCGAAGAGCTAAAATTTTATGAGCCAGTCGATTACTATTATGGCAGAAGCCAAAATGGATCTTTAAATGTGGACTTTTAATCATTACGGTGATCAAGAGTTAGCAGCTGAAGATAATGATCCAGTGTCCGCAGTTCTATACTGGCAGTGGGACCGGCGAGATGACAGCCTGACTATATCCGTCCAAAGAGAAATCGTTTAAAGAGACTTATCAAAATGGAAACTATTGTCTCTAATCTATGCTGTTTTTGACCCCCTGGGTTTCTTTGTGCTCGTCATATTACCTGCGAAATTAATTCTTCAAGAGGCCTGGCCAACAAAATCGAACTGGGATGTGCCATTACCAGATGAACTTCAAACAAGATTCATAAGATGGCACGAGAGGTTGTCTAGGCTTTCCCGCCATAAATTACCTCGTCGCATGGGTTATGGAAATAAGGATTCGTGGACTTTACACGTCTTTTGCGATGCCAGTCGAGCCACTTATGCAGCCGTCATTTTCTTAAGGAGTAACGAAGAAGACAAAGTTTTCGTGAAATTCGTCATAACAAAATCACGCGTATCGCCCTTAAAGAAAATAACTAGTCCACGTTTGGAGTTGCTAGCTTGTGTTCTAAGTGCACGCTTGGCAAGGTATACTGTTGAAGACCTGTACTTAGTTGATGTCCCGATATATTACTGGACAGACGCTACTGTGGCTTTTAGCTGGACACAACGAGAGGAAAACTGGGGCGTATTTGGAAATAATAGAGTAAAGGAGATTAGGAAACATTCGAAATAGGAATGTTGAAGACATATCCCTAGGAAATTGAATCCTATAGATGTGGCATCTCGTGGCTGCACTCCTAAACATTTACGCCAACGCAGTTGGTGGGAGGGCCCCGAAATTCTGAAAAGTTCTCCGGAAAAATGGCCAGACTTTGAGTTTACTTCAGACGAAAATTCTGTTGCAGAAAAAATTAAAAAGGGAATGATTGTCAATTTGAGCATAAAATTAGAAGATTCCGAGTGGTACAAACGTTTTTCGAGTTTTTCTAAAATAATTTGAGTATTCTACTGAGTTCTATGCTTTGCTAATAAACTCCTAAAGAAACACTCCTATGCTTAATGCTTAGAATAATCTAACAGTCGAAGAAAAACTATCGCCGAAACATTTCTGTGGACTTTAAAGCAAACGAATCACTTTTAAGCGAAAGGATCTTCCGTCCACGGACTCTTGGTAGTGATAGACAACGACGGAGTCCTCAGAGGTAAAACTAAAGTCGTTGAACGTGATGATGAATTCTGCTTCCTTTATCCCCTCCAGCTTCCGTCCAAGCATTATTTGACTGAATACCTCATAAGAGAGTATCATGAAAAGAACTGCCATGCTCGAGTGCAGATATTATCTGCTAAATTAAGAGAGCGATACTGGATCATTTCGTCCAAACGTAATATAAGATCTTGCGTAAGTCAATGTGTGGTATGTAGGAGATTTACCGCTAAAACTTTGTCCACACTACCGATTCAGTTACCTCTTGACAGAGCAAGAGATTCGGCAGTCTTTGAAGCAACTGGAGTCGATCTGTGTGGTCCTTTACTTTTCAAACCAAAGGCTTGGATCATCTTGTTCCCCTGCGCCGTATACCGGGCTATTCATCTGGAGCCTATCATCTCTCTGAGTACCGAAACGTTTCTACAGGCTCTGAGACGGTCCATTGCCAGATGAAACCGTCCTGCGACAGTATATTCTGATAACGGGACCAATTTTACGTGAGCAAACAATACTCTGAGATGCCTGGTTTGGAGAAAAATCACAGAAAATAAGTGTTTTGTATAATAAAGTGGAAATTCATCCCCCCCTACGGCTGCGTGATGAAGAGGATGGTGGGAGCACTTAGTTCGTTCTATCAAGACCTTTCTCGTGCGAATTTTAGGGAGATCGTCGGTGAATTTCGAGGAGTTACTGATGGTCCTGTGTGATGTTGAATCCATATCAAACAGCCGTCCTTTAACGTACATCTAGGGTGGAGCTCGTACCTCTGACACCGCCCCTCTTTTTTCATGTCATAAAAGAAGTGGGGGTACTAGATCTAGATTACATCGATTCCCAGAAACTGAATGTGCGTGCAAATTACTGCAATACTTTGAGACAAGAACTGAGAAGTCACTTTCGCAAGAAATATTTCGCCCAGCTGGTGCAGAAGGCCAACGTTTCATGTCAAAACCTAAAGGTGGGGACGTAGTCCTCATAGAACTAGGCAATAAAAAATTTGTAATGAGGCCAATGGGCAAAATTGTAAAAAATATTCAATTGTAGAAATGGTGCTACAAGAGTGGTACAGGTATAAACAAACAGTGGATATTTGGTAAGACCAATCAAGAAACTGTATCTACTAGAGGTTTCAGCTACCAGCGATCCTGTGCTAACCCTGGCAATTGAAAACAGATCTAGATACGGCAGACTCTTAAAATCAAGGACATAATCTTTTGGACTTATATCCTTTTTGTTTAGCAATGACTGTAATTGTTTTAGGTTTATTCTTTTTTGATCTCTTTTTAGTATTTCTCTTATGTGCTCCTACACCAATGCATTTGTATTGTTTTTGTGTCTCATTGTAATGTTAGAATATTTTGTGCAATTACTGATTTTGAGAAAATCAGGATGGGAGGATGTAACATACATCGAGAATAAGTCTGGCAACAACTGTAGTAGAAAATTTATGCATTGCTGGAATGGCAACAGCGCGTATATTCAAGATTTTTTTTATGAAGCTTCAAAAAATTCGGCAGGCGAGACAATTGTGTTAAGAAAATGAGTTTTGGGTGTGAATGAAATGGAATACGCTGCGGATAGTAGTATATTTATCAAATTAGCTGCGTTTTAGAAGATGAGGACACCTATGTTTAGGTTTTGCGATACATTAAAATAACGAAAGTTGTCTCAAGTTTAGTAACGGTTACTCTGGACTTATTCTAATTGTTCACATAAGTGCAATTTTATGCTATTGTAGTTATATATAATTTGCAAATATAGATGTGATTAGAATTAATTCGCTTACGACATAACACATGCATTTCAGCTAGAAGTACATGCCCTTCATTATAGTGATGTCTCTGTTTCAGATTTTTCCGACCCATTTGGTCCTTTGTGATGCGATGGTCATAATATATGTGTTTTTGTATGTCTGCTCTGTTGTTTACTGTGAGATCTAGTAATGCCCCACCCACCTCTTGGATCAGTTTCACGCATATCCGTCATACAGTTTTTGTTTTGTTCTGTATTTTGAGTTTGTTGCTTATTTTTTTAGCAGGAGTATAAAAACCGTTACGTTAGATTTTACATTTTCAAAGCTTTCTGAATGAGTAACTGTCATCCTGCTTATACAGCTATTTCAGTAAAAAGAAACTACATTCTATTTTATTGTAAAACTGTTACTGTCTTACGGATACAAAATAAAATTCTTGAAGAAAAACTTTTGCTTCCTAATTTCATGTATTTTCATTAAGTTACCTAAACATTTGACATTTGAATCTAAATGTCCTTCGTTAATTGAGTAATAGATATGCGAAAAGCTGTGATCATACCGGAAAATGCAACATGGAAACAAATGTTCCTAGAAATACATTTTCCCAGAATCAGTTGAAGGGAACAACAGCAGCAGCAGCCATCAAATTAGCAATAGACTCATATTTTTAATTTCACAAAAATGGTCTCTTCAATTATTTCGTAATCCTCCTTTCTTAAATTTTATCAGTTCTTCGTTGTCTAAAAATCTCAAATGAGTAATGCCCTCTCTGGAACTCGAACCACGGACCTCTCGAATACGCGCCGAGAATGCTGCCCACTACACCACGAAGGCATGCTAAGAAGGAGGAAGAAATACCTTATAAGCTAACTACATTAGAACTTTGTTAGCTTCGGCTAAATCTCTTAGCTAGTAATTAGTTAGATGATCTAACAAATGATTAACTTCGGCTAAATCTCTTAGTCTTATTTCTTACTTTTAAGTCCAAGTGGAGGCTTTACCGTAAGCTCGAAGAAAGGGGCCGACTGTTAATTGTAATTTGAATGAATAAAGGGTAATTAACCCTGCTTGAGTTACTCTTTCTGTTCTTTGAACTAAGCAATAATTCGCTTAACAGTTCTCTAGGTTCCTTGACACTTCATTTAGTAGAATAAAAGTGAGGGACTCTATAAAGTAAGTATAATATTATCTTAACTTCTGAAGGGCTGACCTTGAAATTGTTGCTGTTCCTTTCTTTCAGTACGAAGAGCATTCCTTTTTGTCTACCGAAATTGATACACAGCCGCGATCTTACAGTATTCTACATTCAGTCTTGAGAAAATGTTTTTCGCTCTCTATTAAATTTCAGTTAATAACAATTTTTGAAATGAAAATTAGGTTTTCCGAAACGAGCATTTTAAGGAAGCATTTTTAACAATATCAATCATTTTATTTAAACTTTTAAAGAGACAAAAGTGTTAGCCACATAATCGTAAAATATTCAATTACATATATGCAAATATCTTTAGAATATCACTTTTATGTTGTGATTCCGGGAAAAGCACAATTCTTTTTTTTTACTACAGAGTGTGCGCGGTTGTTACGTCATTTGTAAGCAAACGTGACCTTCGCCTTTTTTTTTGTTATTTATACTAGAAAATAGTGATCCAAAACTTATCTACTTGTAAATTTTTAAATCTGCATCCGCCGAAACTTTTTGTTTTCGTATCAATAATCGTAACAAAAATCAAAATTAAAATCCTATTTGTCTCGTACCTTGGAAGATCGTAGATGCCTCCTGATGTAGTGTATACCATTGCTGTCTCTAATTTATCAATGACGTCATCAATTAATGGCAGAGGAAAACGATCTCGAATTATTTTTTTATTCAGGCGTCGATAGTCCAAACGTAATCTAAATGTACCGTTGTTTTCCTACTTAGCACAATATTACTTGAGTAATAGGAACCGCTTGGTTTTATAATTTATTTATCTAACCATTCAGGTAGTTGTCTAGGGGCTTTCAATAATTAATCCGATTTATAGAAAACTCGAAAATTTAATGGAAACATAAATAGTTGCTACAAACTACAAAGTGATTACATTCATAGAAGGAAATAGATGAGATCATTTACAGATGAATACAAATCAGCGTCTTTTATATTCAAACGTCTTTCAGTCGTGTTACCGCCTTAATGGCGTAATCGTCTGCGTTCTCCCCAGCGAACGGGAAAGGTTCTTTCGCACAGCTTGCAGTGTCATCTGATTATTATCGACGATGCCATCCCATATTTATATATAACTTTGTTCAAATATAGGTATTTTGACAGATAATCGGACTTTTTCAAGAAACATTTTCTAATTTTTTTCAATATTTCGATTCTGCAATTCACATTATACCTAAATATTAAATTTTGTAAAATTTGGTGCGACATTTACGAATAAATTCAAAAATTTATCTTGCCGCGTTTTGTTCAGTTTACGCCAAGAATAATTCACTTGGCGAACTTCGTAATTTATAACATAGCTATTTTCCTTTCCTTTTTTTCATTGTACAGGAGCAGAAAAATGCCATCGTTCATACTTTCAAATAATTTTAACAAATTGCGTAAACCACATTTGGCGTTATTATTGCTTATAACAAATATGCCAAATTTCAAAACTCTCCGATATGTAAATTCACGTATATCGTAGAAAAGTTTGTATAAAAAACTTTTTGCAGGTGTGCCTAGAAATACAACTTTAAGATGATGTTAACAATTTTGTAGGTTGTAATGCAAAAATGTTTTGGAAGAATTTAGAAAAAACATTTAACAATGCAAATTTTGAAAATAAATCGTAAAAAAATCTGCGAATGGTATTTAGGTTGAATCTGAATTTAGAATTCTGGAAGAAGGAATCAAGTAAGCTTAACAAAAAAAGATAATGTTAATAAATGTATCTGAAATTTAATTAAAATTGAGGAGCTAAAATTTTGAGAGCTAATTTTTTAAAATATACTCGTGCGATTTTTACAAAACGCGGCAGTTTAGCATAATTTGAGTCGTAAAATCGAAGTATGGAAAAAAATTGGTATGCCATTTTAGAAAAAGTCCGATTTTGTGTCAAAATACCTAAATTAGAACAATGCTATATATAAATCTAATACGTATCCTAAGTCTTGCTTCCGAGACATGAAAAACGCAAGTTGAATTTCCTCAATCATTCCCGTACAACGGGAGATATAGAACTGTCTCACGTTTTTAATCAAACTTCACTTATAATTTTAAAATATTTAAGTTTTGATATTTGGCTTTCACTTCTGTTTTAGATGAACATGAATCCAAATATCAATCACAATTTATGTACACATATATGCCATAGATCACTCTTTCTTTATTTCTTTCTTTTCTCATAACAAAAAAAAGCTCTAAATTTTGATCTTCCTCCTTCCAAAAGTATGTAATGCTATGCTTAAGGCAATACGTAGGTACTCAGTATCAGTACGAGATGCAGTCAAAGAGGTAAAAGCGAACAATATAATAAATCTACTTTCTCATCCCTATGGAGGAGCAATGAAATTCAATGCTAGGTATAAAATATCATTTCTCTTCCATTTTTCAACTGAGTGAGGTACTGAAAAGCTCATCTCATGAAATATGGATCACCGGGGATTATATGGCTGAACTGGGATTAAGCTGCCCGTTGCTCTCTGCCTCTATGATTGGTTTCTAGGCTTATGATTTTCTGCGTGCATCATAAAATAGCAGCAAAGCATGTTTATATGCTTGCAATTATAATTGATTTGTAAGAAGTAAATTATCAAAAATGTACACCTAACAACAATCGAACTTATTTGAAGTAATTATGATGTACTTATCTACTTTAGTTCACTTTAAAATGTTATTCTCCAAGATCTATACACTTTTCCTAAAGTTTTATCTTCTGCAGGAAGCATGTAGACAATACTGCATCTTTTCAGACGAATGCAGCGTACTTTCATGTGCGTCATCCGCATAAATTAACTGTCTTTTTATTCATTAAATTGCTTTTTGAGAGCATTCTTTATATATAGAAATAGAAAAAGCCACAATAAGCGAGAAGTAGTTGATAAGTAGCTACAGTTAGACACATGCTATTTATCACCAAGAATTGTTGTATAAGGAAGTTCCTTTAGCAATTCTGTCAATGGTCATTTGGTGACCTTGATTAATAACTTATTTTCAATGTTTTCCTACCTTTTGCTTGTCAAAAGATATCTACGTGCCTTCAAAAGAATTCTTTAACCATGGACAAATGAATTCTTTAACAGTATTCAAAATAAAGATTTTATAAAATTTGTTTAGAAGTTTTTTTAAAGTAAGAGCAAAATGAGAATACTTCTGAAAATATGTAAAATTGTTTGTGATACTTTAGATTTTTTATTACTCCATTTTTATTTATTAATGTAAAGAATTACAAACTCCCAGACCATTGCATAAATGCCAAGGTTTTTAACAGAGCAATTAAATGCGTTCCAGGAAAAAATAGTATAAATGGTAACATAATATATCTTTAATAATATGAGGTAGGAAAAAAATATGCCAGGATACCTGAGAGCTAATTAAGTCAGAGAATCATTCTGTGAAAAATGGGATAAAAAGCAAAAAAAGTTAGATAAAAAATACAAAAGAAAGAAACGAGTAAAATGATAAATATGCTGGTAACAAATGCATTTTTCTTTAGCTGCGGAAAAGAATTTTTAACTTTACAAATATGTGTGTCTAAGACAGAAATTTTCGAAACACGTTTACCCTTCAGATGTATGCAACTTATATGACCTTCAGAATGCAATTACTGTATTGTAAACATTAATCATTACATTAGAGTTAATGAAATCTACATAGTAGCTCTTTAAATTTGTATTAAATAATTATACTAAACTTTTCTTGTAAAATGTCTTTATATGTACAAAAATTATTTTTCGAGGAAGAATACAAGCATTAGATGCATATGATCCATTTTATGCATAAACAGCAAAATGTTTCTAAAGTCTGTTTAGAGAAAGCACATTTTAAGAACGAAAATCAAACAATTATTTTAAAACTTGTGATCCTTAAAATTTTCTATTAATCATTATAATGTTTGCTATATTTTTTACTAGATAAAAGAATAGAAATATAAATTTCTATTAATTTTGTATTATAACAATGAATGAGGATCATTCTAATATTCAGTAACATTAATAATAGTGTGGAACGGAATATTGTTAATAATAATGAAATAGTATTAATAATAATACGCAACCGAACAGATATAATAATATAATGTTACTTTTAACGCAGATGATGTAATCTTCATTATTCAAATATGTTAGTTGCAAAATCTCTCCCTGCAAAAACGTTTCTTAGATTGGCGTAGATTTTGAACATATCCTATCGATTTCGAGTGTAGTCAGAAATTAAGGCTTTTACATTCAGAAGCAAAGCAAGATACAGAGATGAAGAGTCTTTATCAGGTCATCATTCCAATCAACTGAGTCTTATTGAAAATCGAAGTCAGTTAAAGACTTTTTGCATAATTTTAATTTTTCATTAGCGTGTGTTTCTTCCAACATTTTTGAAACAAAAATCATTTGTAGTAACATTTAAATACTAATTTCGATCTGAATTTTGCCTATTTAAAATTTAGCAGCACTCATATTTTTTTAAAAACTTTCTGTTTTAAAACTTTTAAAACGTTTTTCCACATGGGAGTTTATCAAACGGTTTGAATGGGAAAAATGTAAAATTAGTAACTAACTTGATTCGACTTGTCGAACACAGATCATGCAATAACAGTCTTCTTAAAAGCTAGGAGGCTTATGATCATAAGTCAGTGTAAAATTAGTATAATTCGACCGCCTTATCCGCGACCATGAGCGCAAACACGCATGCTCCATTCGGACCGAATTATTTTCAAAATAGGGTGGAAGGATGGGGACTTTCTTTCCCTCCAGAATATTTCTTTCCGGAGAAGATTTTCACTTGACCTTTCATGTCGCAGCAAGTAATAACGTCCTCCTATGTGTTTTGGCAGAATGCCAACCAGGGTTGCGATTAAGACGGTCGAACTAGTATAACTAACTTGATTCGACCAGTTGAACACAGATCATGCAATAGCAGTCTTCTTAAAAGATAGGAGGCTTATGATCATAAGTCAGTGTTTTGGGAGAAATGGCCTTGAACTGTTTATTTTATAAAAGAACTCCGATAACTATTAAGATATTAAGAGATAGCTGTACACTTTATTAAGGAGATCAGCTGCTGCGGATTTAGCCACACGACTGCTTACAATACTTAGTTAACCAATTAATTACTCTTATATATCTCTCTGTTTTATTATTTTATAAACAACATAACCTTTATGTATGTTAAAACTGTTCAGTTTTCTGGATCCGGGAAAGGGGACAGATCGGTTGTATCACCTTCGGCATTTGGGCAGCTGTTTTCCACCTGCTATAATTAACGGACACGCTATCCACGTAACACTAGGAGACCACATAGGGGTAATTTCTTGCAAGTCTACATGATAATTATAATTTTACTGAAATATTGAAAGCAATTAAATTTGGAACACACTTATAAATGATTAAACGCGTTTTAAACGGATCAAAAATAAAATGATTGTTTGACGAATATCCAGTAGTTGTAAAATGACAACCATCCTTCTCGAAATATATTAATTTCTATTTTTCTTAGAATGTATTTCAAAACGAAAATTACCTTCTAACGTTCATTAAATATTTCAATATGCTTGTTTATAAAAACATCGATAGCGCATGAATTTTATAAAATTTCAGTGTTTTTATAGCTGATACGATACCAGCATTTTAAAAACGTTTAATATGTAGTGCCTCTCAAAATCTTAAAGAAATTTTCACCACTTTTATTCATTATTCTGCTTAGACTTCTTTGCAAAGTTTAAAAATTGAAGCTCTCATATCAAGCGCCTGTCAAGGTGTCAAAATGTTGGATGTGAGTGGCGATAACAGCAGAATAGGCGAAACGTTCATTTAAAATAAACATACTCTCAATAAAAATACATAGTTTTAAAGGATTTATAACCAAGAAATTTATAAACTAGAATTAATTGTTAACGTTTTATTCTACATTTTTTAGAAGTATTATTTATTCATTACAAGTTGAGAAGAACGAGTACTTAAAATTAAACTAAAACATAGATTCCGTAATAATTTTCTTAGATATTTATAGATGTTCTAGTTTTTTTTAAGCCCAAAAGATATTTATGGATGTTCTAGTTTTTTTTAAGCCCAAAAGAGCTCTTAATCTTAAAACGGAATTTTGCCCATTGATTTCATGTCCCATTGTAGACTTTGACGTCTCTGAGACGTCAAGAACTATCTTTGGCGAACGGCGCGCAGTATATTATTATTGTTATATAGCAATGTAAATTTGAAAATAAAACCTTCTGTTTGTAAGCTTTTACATGCGTGTCCAAATTAAATGGTATTCTTCGGACGCATATTTTATTGGTATGTCAAGGGGTTAAAAATATATGAAAACCTGAAAAGCTGCTTCTAAATGGAGTTTTATATGAGACTCTCCACTCTTTCGGAAAAACTCTTATTATATCGAGATGATTTCACCTTGCTAGTGTGACCAACGTTTCCCGTCCTGCTTATAGATCTTCCTTTATGTTCCCACATCGACATTGTTGTGAAGATTTCTTAAGTATTATTTTACAGTGCTAAATATTTTATTAATTTACAGCGAATAGTGAAATTTTAATGTTCTTGTTTGAGATTTAATTTTTAAATTACACTGTTGTTTAAACTTTTTCATTTGATTTGGGTAAAGTTCTTTTAAGTTAGCTTTTAAGTAGCTTGTACAGCAATAGGCAAATTTTGCGTTCTCACGGACGGAGAAGTTTGGAGTCAAGGGTCTGCGGCCAGCCCTTTCGTTGCATCTTCACTGAAATTGACTGAAATCTTGCGGCTACGTCCAATTCTCAGACGTTCGGGTCTGTTTAGTCACTAACGTGTTTTCTCTTTGGGAAAAAATCGTGCTCGAAAGAAATGGAAGGCTGCTCCCGTTGGTACTTTTCTTGCCGTTATTGTCATCGGCAAACATCGAACGAATGGTTTTTCCCTTTAGAAAGAAAAAGGTGTTTTAAAGCTCGCACTGAAGCTCCTGATTACTATGGAGAACGTAGAAGATAGGTCGACCTCCACCCAGCTGGTATTTTTCCTGCCGTCATCCTCATCTTGGAACTGGAAAGAAAAGGGAAGGCTGGTCCTTGACTGAGTACAGTGCAGGATTATGAAAAGTATTACACCGTTGGAAGGACCTATTTCACAGTCGAAAGTTTTCCACATTTGGTGCTATAGAACAGATATATGGTTTTCTACGATTTCAAGAAGTGGTCAGACAGTTCCTCGGTCCTACTGTTGGTCGGTATGCGACTTTTCCGTGAGTGAGTATTTTTTTTCTCTCGTTATGTGTATTACTAATTATTTAACAAATTTGAGGGAGTGATTTTTATTTTTTAAATGTTTAATTGTTATGCGTCATCACTTAAAATTTAATTAAGGGAGAATAAATGTGTGATTGTATCAAGAAATTAAAGTATATCTATATGTCCGAAGAGAAATATACTGAGGTGACACAGGTGAAAGAATAATAAAATCTTCTAAATTAGCTTTACTTGTGATCTTAAATTTCTTGAGTGCTATTTAAAAAATTCGTAATTGTAAAGTGTTTAGTAAGATTTTGGTAGGATTTATAACTATTTAATGATTGTAAAATTGTTTGTAACTACTTGATTATTGCTCAGTAGTAATTACGCAATTATTGTATAATGCATGACTAGTAATTTTGGGTACAATATTGATAGTTCTACAGACTGTCATATGAGAACTTTACGAGTAATATTTTGGAAAATCTTTTTGTAGAGGTAGTCTGATCAGCTATCCGTAATTAAGATTTTTGGAATATTAAATAAATGTATGCTATTAATTTACTATTGTGTGTTTTTTCTTGTTTTTATCTTGTGGTTTACTGTAGGTCACCCATGTGATCCTTTCGGAAAACATTCGAACCTGGGTAGTTTATTGCGGGCGTAGGAGAATTTAATGAGGTTTGTAACTATAGATCAGATTTATTAATGTAACTGAACTGCTGTTTTGACGTCTTAGTGTGAAACTTATCTTTCCCTTGTGTTTTGAATTGTTCTCTGTTATATTTAAATGAAAAGTGTTAGTGGCTATTCCTAGAATTGTATTGAGATTTATGTGTTTTCAGGAAGGAGAGCTAAGTAGTTAGTCTTAGTGAGAGATAGCATGTTGATGAATTTGTTATGGTAAAGCAATTTTAGTTGCGTAATAATAATTTGATTTTAACAAAACACCAGGAAGGATATTTTAATTTTTTATTGAACTTAAAAGTTGAGAGTTGATATGAAAAACCTTAATTTACTCTGTTGACGATTTAAGGCAAATTTGATGTAGCTTAAAGGAATTAGTTTTCAATCACCGGTATTTTTGAATTGATTAAATGAATTCTATATATTTTTACGAGAATTTTAGTATCCTAATTTAAATTTTTCGCGCACCAAGTTAGGGTTAGGTCAGACAGAAAGTAAAATGTAAAAAGCAAACCCGTAAATTTTTGATTCGCAACAATGTTTACCGATGACTATAACGGCAAGACAAATACAAACGGGAGCAACCTTCCATTTCTTTCGAGCACGATTTTTTCCCAAAGAGAAAACACATCAGCGACTAAACAGACCCCAACGTCTGAGAATCGGACGTAGCCGCAAGATTTCAGTCAATTTCACCGAAGATGCAACGACAGGGGTTCGCAAAGCTGTCGGACAAGTTCTCGCCCCTACAATAACCTACACCAGCAACCGTACAGCGGACTGCGACGGCCCCGGGAAGGGGGAGCCTCCGGGCCTCTCCCTCTCGTAAAAAAAGTCTCGAAATCTTAGCAAATCTTTTTTATAATCTCCGTGTGCGACCATTTTTAAAACCTCGGTACGCTCAAAAGTGGGGCGCCTCTATAATTACTATTGGTTCAAAAAAATCCACAAAATTAAAATTCACCAATCCTATAAAAGCAGAAAACCCTCTCTTACCACTAGAACAAAAGCAATAAATACCAACCAAAATTCTAAGAAAATCAGTCTTCTCTTTTCACAATGACAAGCCCCCTATTTTCAAGGGCGAAATCAAGGAATGGTTACAGCATAAATCAGTTAACGTTGCGACTCTTCAGACAAATTCTAAATACTTTTACCGCATAATTCTATCAAGAATCGCCGCTGCTAGAGCTGTTCGCCTTTGAACGAGAAAAACACATGTTCGCCCCCGCAAGATAAGGTGACGAAAAATGCAGCTGGCCGCCGACCCTTGGCCCCAAACGTCTCCGTCCGTGAGAACGCAAAACTGCCTATTGCTGTACAAGCTTTCTGCTAACTTAAAAGAAATCAAATGAAATGAAAAGAAATCAAAGTCAAATGAAAACCGAAATCAAGTGAAAGAGTTTAAACAAGAGTATAATTTAAAAATTAAATCTCAAACAAGAACATTAAAATTTCACTACTCACTGTAAATTAATAAAATTATTAAGCACTGTAAAATTATACTTAAAAAATCTACCCAACAACATTATTCTGACGTACTATGCCGCTGGAATTATTCGAAGATAAAAGGAGAAACGATATTCTTTTTTCAGGCAGAATGCATATCAGATCAGTAGTATTATTTCCCAGGGAATTAAAAAAATAAAATAAAAATAGATATATACGTAATCTTACCTTGCATGCACCTATTTATTTATGAATTTCATTTACTATTTCTGGTGTTTATGGACAGTTTCGTGTTACTTCCAAATAGTGTTTGGATACAATTTTAGAGAAATTTGCTAAAAATTGCGTGATTATTTTGAGAGTATGCAGATATAATAGTTAATTACGTGATCTTAGAAGAAGTAAAACAAGTTTAACTATTGAAACCTAAGGCAAAAATGTACATTATTATAGGAAAGTGTTTGTTACTACAGTATTTATGCTAATCAAAGAAAATATATTTTATTTAAAATCTGGTACTTTTCTTTCAGGGGTGCCAGTCATCAAATGTGCATCAAAGCGCCAAATGTGGTGGTCTATTCACATTTCGGCAGCAATTGCGTTGTTGAGAAAAAGTGGTAGGAATCAACATAGGTCTAACAATTTTCCGACCTAGATTTTCAGTTGATGTCTACCTGCAAGTGCAAATATACATTCTTCGCCGAAATTGTGTCCGATGCCGAATTTAAGCAATTCTCTGATTTTCTTTTTCAAACGAAAAGATGTTGCTGTGTAAAAGAGAAGAATAACAGTTTCCTCTTCCTATATGCACAGTGATCTGTTTTCGCTTGAAAAATAAGAGAATTGCCAAATTTAGCATTGCATACTGCCTCAGCAGTGCGCACATTAAATATTATATACATTATTTTGTATTTTATATTTTCACTGACATTTTCAATTTTCGTTCTCTTTGTTTCAAGGTAAAATGTTGATATGAATTTACTTTTTTTTCTGCTTTGATGAAGGGCCAGAATTTTCGGCTGAACTATTATAATTAAAATACATTGGAGTGGTTCATCAGTTAATTCTGGGTACAGAAAAGCAAGGATTTTTTTATGGAAGAAAAATTTTAATCGATTTCAATGTTCCTCCTCCTGACGAAGTGGCATTGAAGTTAATTGAATTCCCCCTCTATCATTTTCTTTTTTCTTCATTAATTTTTTTAAATTAGGATTTTATATGTTTGAAGTATTTCAGTTTTTACATTTATTAAATTATTCTGTACCTTCAGAGGATTTTTTGAAATTTATTACTTATGAATTTCAATTTTTGGTCTTTGTGTAAAACTGGTTCTAAATTTCTTTATTTTTACTGATAATTTTTCAGCAGCTTAATGAACGAAAATACTTGGCATGATTATATTATTTTGATTTTTTTATAATTATGATATATATATATTTCATTGTGTACAAAATAGTTATCCTTTTAACGAAGCTTTATGTAGCGTTAGGGTTGTCGCCATCTAGTTAAATTCCTGTCCAACATTTATATTTGCAAAGTTGAAAATATAAATGTTGGACAGGATTTGCAATTTTTCCCGTTAGTAGGGAAAAATCGTTTGAGGTTCTGTAGTGTAAACTGTTTGAATAACAAATTAATTTCAATGCATTCATTGCAAATTTGAGCAATGCTTTTGAGGAACCATTTTTTGGTGAAGGAAGTAAGCCCTCCAAATTTTAACAAGTACGTAAGATAAAACAAAATCTTGCCAGGAATTTTGATTTGGCTGTTTAAAAACATTTTCTTCATCACTTTGCTTTGTTTTGTATACAAATTCAAGAGTATGCATTCAAGAGTTATTTTGAGAGACAGCTTTTCTTTCGAAAGGCTAGAATCAATCGTATGCATTGTTTAAAATCAATTTAAGCTCCATGTGGAAAGAAATTTCTTAATCTATATTATATGTAACTAGTGAGCTATTAAGCAGCTGTCCAGAAAGTGATTTTGTGTGTTCATGAAATACTGGTTTACGTAGCTGCTTAGAAAGATTACACGAAGAAAATCCAAAAGAAAATAACTGTTTATTAAAAAATATATAAGAATATACATATTGTGATATAGATATGCATTATAATTTACATTGATTTAACAGTATCATGCACATTAATTCCAAAATTTAATTGCCGAAAAGGTGTATGTTAACCATTTATTGCGTGATATGACCATTCCTCATTAATTAGAAAAAAAAGGGGTTGTACTATATACCATGGATAAATAATTTCTATAGCTTTTTAGTGCTCAAGTTAACTTTAATTCTGAAAGAAGTTGACAAAATTTCTTTTATATTCATATTTCTGAGGAATATACTGAATTTATCATGAAATACATTATACATGCTATAAATCACATCTGTTATTTCTAGTGGCTGAAGACGGAATAAGAACTGCTTTTCTCTAGCCGAATATGTTATATATGAAGTATTCAGTTTTGAATAATAAGCGCGAACATTTATGCAATTGCTTCTAAAACGAAACTTGTATAATTGAATTAACTGTATTTGATTCTAAGTAGCATGTTCAATATTGGTATGTTATCATTAAGCTCACGCCTCTACTAATCGTAAATATGTTATTATAATATAACGTAACGTGTATGCCAAACAGTAAATAAATATTATATAATTACTTGAATGTTTATCTCCCTCAGAGATTATGTTTAGTAGAACCATTGATATTGTCGGAGAAGTGTTTAAATTCTTAGTATTATAGGCACAGAATTGAACTCTGCACAGTGAATATATGGATTCATATAGTATTAATCCTTAGTTCTCAAAGCGAATATGGCGAAGACCGTGTTTGAGTTGATACTTGTGTAAACAAAGGCATCTCAAATAAGTTATGTTCATAATACACACTCATGATCCACATTACAGCAACCAATAGGTAAGCAGAAGGAAAGCTCACATATTTTTTTACTAGTTAGCTTTTAAACATGGTGATTATTATTTACTGATAACATACACTACTCTTGAAAATTTAAAGAAAATCTGGTAATAATTTACTAACAGACTGACAATTTGAAACAATGTCCAATAGTGTACCTATTCATGTTAATTACGTGCAACTGATCGCAGAATTGAATCCTTGCGTACTATTTAGCACATTAAATATACGAATTAGGCGACTGAATGCATGATGTGCAATTGAGTCATATTGAAACTCGGATGTGTAGTGCTATTTGAAGTGAAGATGATTTCTGAAAGTTATTATATCTGATCAGTTCTGACTCAAGACAATTTAAATAAAGAACAAAAGTGGCGATTAATTGATAGTCTTGAAGAAAGAAACAGGAACAGACTTTGCCCAAGATATAGCCGCTCAATGTAATATATCAAGAACATAAAATCTTATTTTAAGCAGGGACTTTGTTAAAAATAGCCAGGTCAAGACGGGTAGCAGTGGCATCAGAAGACCGTTTTTAGTAACTGTTAGTTCAAAGAAACCAGGAAGCGACTACAGAATTGATTATAGATATTCAGCCTACCACAGGAACTCGAACCAGCTATTCTACTGTTGTACGAAAAGTTTCTTGAGTTGAAACTTTATGCGAAAAACCAACGATTTATGTTCTTCTAACTTTGACTTCATTAGTGGTGTCATTATTACATACACCGAAGAAACAAAACCGTGTACTATTTAGTGACGAGTAGTTTAAGATATGGTCTTGAACTGTGATTCTAAACGTGTTTTGACGTGTAGGATGCAAGGAATTCGCAACAGACCTTCTCTCTTTCAAAATAAAATCTCGCTATTACAAATGAGGTTTCATAGTTTGGGATGAAGTAATCAAAATGGCCGTATAGAGCTGCATAGTTTAGGGTTTGCTCTCCTGTAAGGAATCAGCCTAGACCCTTTAAAAAAATTGTGGAAATGCAAGGCAGATCAATTTTAGTTAATTTTCGATTTCGCATAAATCTGACTTTAAATTCGGTTTGTGATTAATCAAGTAGCAAACATGAAATTTACGTTAAAATATGCTTTTGTTCAAGTTTAAATCCTTTCTCAATAAGTAGCAACTAAATTTTATCTTTTCAATATCTTTTTCAGTTTGATAAAACCTGTATATTAATGATACTGCTGAATTGGATCAGTGGTTTTAACAACGCTGACTGCCATACCGAAGAGCCCGGGCTCGAATCTCGGAGAAGGCATGGATATTTATTTAAGTATCTGTGAAGCATGGGCACTCTAAATACATGGTGAACCGAGCGTCCATTCCTTTCGAGAGGTTGTGGTAGGGGAAGAGAGGTGGGAGACCATCGAGCCCGTGTCTACATTAAAATTGGGGGTGGAACTATGCAAATTCGTATTGTCACCTGTATGGTGCTCAAGGCTCTTGCCAACGACAGGCTCAGTCTCGCACTCATTGCCACGATGAATTTTGTGAGTTTATTCTAATGCTACTCTCAGACAAATGAGATAAGTCATAACAACAACAGATTAATAATGATTAATATTATTACTATGTTCATTATAATGCACAATAATATAATAACAGAAAGCTCAGAATAAAGGTATATTTTCTGTTTGTACATTATTCAATAAATTCATTATTATAAATGGAAACCTTCATATATTATAAATGACTCAGTTTTGGAACGCAGAATGCAATTAAATTGTCTCTTATACTAATGAATGAGTTTCAAAATTAAATCCCTTACGCAAAGCGTCAATTATTCTTTTGTTAGACTCTTTACTGTTTTATCTAAAAAAATATATTATTTCGAATTTGTACTGACAGTATGATTATTGATGAATATGTACGACACACACACACACGCACATATATATATATATATATATATATATATAAATTAAATACAAGTAAAGATTAATACCAATCAATAAAATTCTCAGAGTACGTAACGTATCTCTTCTTCTTTAATTTTTTTAACAATCTCATCAATTTGAGAAGTTTTAAATTTATTTGTGACCGTGACTCGGATGGTATCGAATTGTCATTTTATCTGCGAAAAAGAGGATATGTTTTATGAAAGAATTTTCTTCAGAGAAATATATAGTGTTTTAGCTCAGAAAATATAGTCTAGTTTTTATCTTTCTTTGAAATTTTAATCATGTTTTCTATTTTTTGCAGTACAAACAAGTGCTTGCATTCAATAGAGAATTTCTAATGCGCTTATCGACTAGAACATGGTACTATAAGCTTTAAAATATTCTTGTTCAATGAATAATTCGCCTGATTTAAGATTAGCCTTTTCATTTTTCTATTTGTAGAGAACGTGTTTAAAGAAGGACGGTTAGAATTTTTTTTGATATGTAGGTCTTTGATAAGTACTTCGAGATTTACTGTACCTATAGTCTTACTCTAAAATACGCAATTCTACATTTAAAAACATGAGCTACTGTTCCATGTACGTATTCGATTACAAAGTTTGTAAAATAATGTGAAGAATGTTATCAAAATAAATTCAACAACATCTGAGGGAAGTTTTGCAAATAATTTGGTCATCGCAAAATACTAATCCCAGTCAGCAAAACTTTGGTTATGTTATTAAGAAAAAAGTATAAACGTAGAAGTGAATAACAAAGGCTTCATTTCTTTATCTTCGAAATTTATAGAACTATAAAAGAAAATACTTAGTGATTTAGATTTCATTTTAATGCGTATTATCATTCGTGATTACATTTCCCTTATTATCAACCCAGTTAGCGCCAAGCTACAAAATAAAATTTGCTAGTTTTGGCGGTTATTGTTTCTGTATTAGATAAAAACCGCTTGTTCTATTTTTGTTGTTTGCGTTATGGAATTATTAATTGCGTATTAACTTTTTCGAATTTTTCCGGGAGGAATATTAATTTATCTGCCTATAATGTTAAAATTCTTTTCATAAAATTCTGGACGTTGTTTTGTGGTACTTTGTTGCAGGTATTACACGTTTTCTCCGCTTTTTGAAAGCAAATTTTACCTTTTGAAATTTTTATAAGCTGATATGACGAAAAATGGGAAAATTATTACCGTTAATTTGTGCAAGACCGGGCTTTGAGCTTTTTACTGTCTCTGAGAAACTTAAAAATGATAGTAAGCATCTTTAGGAAACAAAAATAACACTAAAACAATTAACGAACTGCTAAATGCACAGCTCAGCCGACAACTGCGAAAAACTAATTGGGATTCGAACTGCTGTGTAGCAAATTCACTTAATTATTTAAGTTTGACTTATATTTAATTTTTATTATTATTCTAAATTTATGCTACACAACGTTATTTTATTTTATTTATTTATACTTGTTTTAGTTTAATTTTAATTAAGTCTTTTTGGTACTTAAGATTTATACGTATCTTCCACTTGTTACTCGTAAACGAGTTGAAACACACAATGGAATTGGGTGCTTTTCTACGTAATAAACTTGATTTAATATTATTTAACTTAAGTTGATCCTCTATTAATTAATATCACTGGATGCAGAAAAATTAGCCTTTTAATTTAAGATCACTTTCAAGTTTCTAGCTTTAACAGTTTTTAAGTTACAGTCAATTATTTAACTAAATTCTTACACTTGCGAGGAAAAGGTCTGGGAGGACGAAAGGATTGAAAAACGTCGCCCTTGTAGCTGGATTCTAAGGCTTTGCTTGAGAATTTCCAGTGGGTTCGTTTGGTTTTGTAATTTTTTTCTTACACCTGCGTCGGTTTCTTCGCATTTCCTTTGGCGTGCTTGACGATATTTGAATTTGTGTTTAGTTCAACACCTCGGAATTTGGGAAGATTTTTGCAGGAGTGTGGAGTACTGGAATTTTTCACCCTATGTAGCGGAGTTTGGCGAGATTTGGTTTCCTGACTTGACAAAAGCCGGTGCAGGTGTCGTTCCTTCTCTTTTTTTTTGGCCTGACTTGAGGCTGTTATTTCCGTGCGTGCTATGAGCATGGGTTTTTGTGCAGTTTTAAGGATGTTATTCATTTAGGAAGCGGGGCATTCGCTCCCGCTATTCTTGTTTAAAATGTGTACTTAACAAGAAGTAGCTTTGGATTCGGCCTTATCCACAAAAATGTTTTCTTTTAATACATTCTTCATAAAAGGGCTGTTTATCCCCTCAATTTAATCCTAAAAGAATTGAAATCTTCGAGTCTACATCAGCATAATTTGCTTCGCGGTACAACTGAGGACGACTGCCATGGTCTGGTTTTCATCTTGATTTGTTTATCTGCTTTTGATCCTATTTGTTTCGCTGTATAACTGGAGACGACTGCCATGATCTGAGTTTCATCTTAATTTGTTCCTGCGTCTAGTTTGAGATGGTGATGATTTCCGGGATTTCAGAAGGCTGCAGCGACCATGCCGGCTAGCGTTTTCGACGTACGTCCAAGGTCCCGAGGTTTTCCCGCTGATGGTCCCTTACCCTCTACGCCTGGAGCCGTCGATGGAGTTTTCTGGAAGTTCGGCTGTGTATCGGTTCAGCTAAGTTCCCTTTAGTCGTTTCTTTTCTTAACTGGGTTTATCTTAATTACTAATATTTTTTTAAAAAATAATTTATCCTAATTCGTAACTTAATATTTGTATTAATTAATTGTTAGAACGGTTCTCCCTATCTGGAAAATGGTAAATTCTAATTGGCTTAATTTTTTAATGAGTTTGTTTAAAGATATTTAAATTGTTAAGAAATTAGAAATTTTGTTTTATTTGGTGAACTACAAAAATGCTAAGTTAAGGTATATAGTAAAACTGTATTAGCTGAGTTTAAGAAATTGGAAAATTGAAATAGAATTTTCTCTCCTTGTTAATACTCTAATTACCTTAGGGAGGTAATTTTAAGTTTTTAGGAATAGCAGATTTCTTTTAATTCTCTGTGCAATAAAAGTTCTTAAATTTAAGATTGTTTAGCTTGTTATTGTTCTTTATTTTGTGCCATATTAAGGTGTAAGAACTTAATAATTGTTATGAATTTTTATAAATTTTAACTCAAATAGTTATGCTTCATCAATAGTTTTAGAAGTTTTAAGTTGCTATTTTAAAATTACAGAATTTGTTGAAACCCAAAATTAATGTTTGAAATAGTGGTCATGAATTTTATAAATTCTAACTGAATGAAATAGTTATGCATGTTTATGTTTCACTGTTGAAAAACAATTGGCACAATTATCTCAGGTTATTTTCATACCCCGGGGTAGTGAAGGGTTTAGCTCTAAAATTGATTTTTACATAATTTTGATAAGTTTAAAAAAATAACAAACTCTAAGGTTTTGTTGAAAATTATTACTTATTATGTGTTTCTTTTTTGGTATGTTAACACAATATTGATTCACTAGTATCAAGGTTCATTGGGTTGTTGACATACTATTTAAAACTACACAACGCAATGGTAAAATTTGTTTATTTGTAGTGAACTCCATCTTAGTTGGTACTTAACAGAACCATAAGTCTTCCAGTTAGGTGGTTGGTAGTATTACTTATATACGGGAAAGGGATAATTCCTTTCATACATAAAAAGAAAAACGTTATGTTACTGTATAGTCATGTAATTTTTTTCCAGACTGAAAAAACTGTGAACACCATAAAAGACTTTAAAGTGCAAGAAGGGATTGATGGAATAGAATCCACTGAAGATTCACTACTTGGTGATACAGGAGCTATGTTGCAGGAACAATAGGTCGAAGACTCACTGTTCCTGCAACATAGGTCGAAGACCCACTGTTAGTATCTTATTGTCGTCTGTAGGTATTGGACTGCTGTATCTACAGTTTTACGCTTTTCTCTCCTGATATCGATGTCGGGATCTATTTTAAACTCAAAGTAGAAGAGCTTCCTTTTCCATAGTACACTTGTTCTGAGTCTGTTAGAATATTTTACCATACTGACTTAAAAATGTACGCTTTCTCAGAGTCACATTATAAATAACTAAAATAATAAATAATAATAACTAATCTGTTTTAATTAATACTTAATTGGTTCTGCATTATGAGGATGGATCCATGACGTAAAACGAGAGGACAATTACTTCGAATTTGGAAGGCAATTTGGCAGTACATCATGGGAAAATGTATCAGAATCTTACCTTCTATAAAACAAAGTTTATTGCAATAGCTGCTTATATTAGTATTGAGCATCTTCCCTTGAATATGGTCTCCGGATCAATATCATTTCGATGTGTGTTATAGCGTCGTTATGTTAGAAATACTATTATTACTTACAGAATTTATGCAAACTAAAAGTGTTATAGCATACTGTATAACGTTCGTTTCTATGAAATGTGACACTAAATCCTAATATAATTTTGAATGCTTTGTGTATGCTGGAAAACTGTAAGTATACTCCATTCACCACAAATGTTTATGAATGCTGAAGCAGAAAATACTTTAGTAATTCTATAAAAGTTAGAAGAATGTAAACAACGTTTCGAAATTTTTTATGCTTTTGACAATATTTTACTATTTAAGAACGAAGAAATTCATTAAAATAAAAATAAATTACGTATTATTTCAACGAAATTTGATTATGTTTTCTTCGTTTTGCAAAACTGTGCAGCTTTGAAAGTTTACCAAAGATTTATAATAGTGACCATGACATGTGTATTTTTCAGGTTGATAAATTCTCTTACAATTGCTCCAAATAAAAATAGCCAGAGGCTTATATGTCAGGAAACGGGAAATTTCGCAGCATTTATATGGACAGTGCAATCTCAGCATCGATTTCTCTAAGCAACTGTGACATGAGTACTTTCTCATACGAAAAAATTCGACTAGAGCTTAGCAATTTTTTCACATCGAGGTCCCAAAGGATATTATATTTTCCCGTGTGACTCGGAATTGCCAATAAGTTTTATCTTTGCTGCCATGCCAGTTTGAAATAAAAAAGGAAATTATTTTGTTCTTTAAAATAAGACGATTTTAACAATATTTGACATTTTATGCATGGAAAATTTATTCTGTCAGACTTTTTCTGGGGTATACAGTATTTAATATGGTCCGTCACGTGCCAACAAATAATGTTAACTGAGTGATTAGTGAGAAACAAAATAAACCGAAATACTTCTACATTAGCAACACTCTTTATTTGCAACCAGAACCACACAATTGTACATAAAGTTAGGAGTTTTTATATTTATTTAATAAAGAAACAATTAGTGTGACTTCCTCTGCTGCAAAATCCTTTATATATAATTTATATTACGTTCATATTTTGTTACTTTTAGCAGACTGAAATGGAGTCTGTGATCTAACAAGCATTTTCTAAGCAAATTTTTAATGCTATTCACTTATGAAAATAATGACTCACAATCACAGACAGACGAAAATATTGTTAAAATAAGAAACACCAGCTTCGTTAGACGCCTATGTATCTGGAATTGAATTCCACATTTTATTTTAGTATTGGCATTTTTTTCACATTGCCTGTTAAGTTTTAAATTCAATTAATTCAAACACTTCCCTTATTTTATAAATTTTTTAGTCAATACTAAACTAGACTGGAAGCCGATTATCTACATTTCAATTTTTTCAGTTCCCATCCGATCAAATTTATACAAGTTAAATTTATCAAATGGTGTCAGATCAGACTACATAATAAATTTGAGCATTTCCGATAACTCTGAAAACTGAGAAAACCTCGATGAAAATACTTTGATTGAAAATTTATTACCAAAGAAAACTATTCAGCGGCTTTAATATGGTGTGATTTCTGGTGCAAATCCAAATGAAAACTATTCAGCGGCTTTAACATGGTGTGATTTCTGGTGCAAATCCAAATGTTTGATAAATCTTTTCACGTTTGGGTAATACTTATAATTTTTTAAACGATATTGCTACTGGAAACTTGTAGGGTTAGCTGCAAAAGCGCGAATATCATAATGCTAACTGTTTTGTTTGCGAATTGAAACCTTGCATTCAAATCAATGAAATATTAGTAGTTATCCGTAAAAAAGTCAATATTGCAAGCCACGTAGCATCCATCAATTGTGAATACTATTCAAGCTTTCCTTCATCTCGTAAAAAATTCTGATTTGGTCCAGCATGAATAAATCTTTGACGTATGTTACTGCTGCTCAACCAGAGAACAATTTTACACAAGGGGAATCTGAACAAGAGGAAAACCTTTACAGGTAGATAGAATGCAGCTAATTGCAGCATGCCGTCAATATTCTTCATAGAATATATGGTCGGAAAGCAAACGGTGAGAAGTTAAAATGTAGTTTTTCACTGAAACATTTAAAGAATTAATACAAGAATGAGCCGAGATACTTCAAAAAACATTTTATGAGCGGAATGTAATTGATGTACATGTTCAAAGAAATTGCTCAAAAGACCTTTCTCCAACTGTAATGCAGGCTTCACACTTGCGTGATAGGGGTTGACGCACATTTGCGAAGGCACCAGGCATGGCCCCGAGTATCGCCTGCAACAACAGCGAACCTAACGGCTAGATCCCTATTCGTTTCAATAGGGCATTCGTAGATTAGCTTTTCGTATGGCTCAACAGGAAAGAGTACAAACACGAGAGAACCGGTGATCTTGATGGCCAAGGTATGTGACCACCTCGACCAACCCATTGGGCTGGAAATTTCGTGCTTAATAAGCTATGGTTTTCGCAATCTACGGTAAAAATGCCGTTGGGTGCGAGAGCCAACCCTTTTTATAACATTTGCAGTGCTACCTAGCAGCTAGCTAGAAATGCAGGTTTGCATTTCGTCCAGGCTTTCTATGACGAAATCTTGCCCCCTTGTTGTCCACCATGTGTATTGTACACCGATTTGACCGCATCGAACAAAGCGTCAAACGTTCGTTTATTCAAAGCTGCGGTGGTATGAATTCATAGTTTTTGTGACTACGGCCGTTACGTTAGAAAACGAGTCGAAACCATCCTTAACACACAGGGCTTGTTGATGTATGATGCTGTGAAGTTCAAGAATCGAACGTCCAATGTGTGTATGAAATAAACTGATAAAACCATTATTTTTCCCCACTACGGAAGCAGTATCAATGATTACCGGAACAATTATACGTGAATCTGTTTCCTTCTCAGGTAGTGAATTTATAACAGCCGTGCAAATATATGTTGAGCAGTTGTTGGCTACGATGTTATCGCAATATTCTGTCTTTAACTTTTTCTAGAGAGATGAGTGTTTTTAATGGACTCTCTAATTATTTTATTTTTACTTCCAAAATCTTCAAAAAGTGATGGGGCGCTTTCTAACCAAGCTTCCTTCAATACTTCTCATTCAGGAAAATATTTACTATGGTGAAAAATGACATTTTCAAACACTTTCAGACATTTGATGCACATTTACGAAACTGGAATGACAATCCTTACTAATACATTTAACCATACATGTCAGTTGTTTATTACTCTTTTCAATTGCTCATGCAGTGAATTTCTTTTGTTCTGGTTCGCTTTTTTGGTAAAGAGATTTGCGACTTCTTTCATAATGCCATTTTGCTGACTATGTTCTGTGTACCATTGCTGTAATCACGATTTTAGTCGGGCGCCACTTGAGAGCTATTATATTGTTTGGAATAGAGGACAGAGAAAATCAGCTATGCTGTCGCCAAGATTCGAACCACGGATAGTAGGGCTGTTAGCAAGAGGTGCTAACAGTTACACGTCCAAAGCAAACTCGTGGATGAGGGATTTTATTTACAATGCTACAATATTTGAAATATAATTTGCAGTTCCGTTTAAAATATGTACTTCGGAAGCATGAAAAAAGCTCAAACGTTTTATAGTTAAAAAAGTGTTTCTATGTATAATTAATTTTTAAGGCAAAACAATTCTTATTAACTCATTAATTTTCAAAGTATGCTGTAAAAAATTCATTAACTCTGTCGCTAACCAAATTAAAAAATACTGTATTAAAATGTTAATTGAATTTAATTAAATACTTTATGACAAAGATTAAATAATTTATAATTAAATTGCCCTAAATTAAAATTAAATACATTAGTTTTATGCACGACAGAATTTATTCAGAAAATTTAGTTTTTGCATTGAGATTAAAATCATTTTTCATTTATTAAAACCTTATTATCTTATTATAAAACGTTAAACTTTTCGTAAAATTTTCAGGATGCATTCGTGAAGTTTTCTTTTAGAAAGCGGAATTGTTATGTTTGTTATTACAGAAACTATTTCTTTTAAAAATTGGGTCTTTTAATTAATATTTTAATGGAAACAATTAACATAACAGGGAATAAAAGTAAAATATAAGAATATTTTACTTACGTTTTTTATTTTTGCGAAAACATTGTAGAAGTCTCAAATGGGTTTAGCAATAAAATAAGAGAATTCACGATAGATTAATTAATATTAAATTACCACAAAAAGTTTTTACATAAGTTACGAATACTTTGGAAGTAAAAAAAGGAATTGTTTCATACAAAAAATTACATTTTAAACTAAACTCAGTGGCTCAACAGTCCTAGCGGGCCACGGCCTGCAGTGCCCTTTTTTTGCTTTCTTGACCTTTTGGATCCCGGAGGGCATCAATATATGCCCTGGACAAGTGGTCAGCTTGTCGCAGGACCCCCGGTGTTTAGTACCCAAGCGAACTTGGTACTCATTTTATTGACCCACTTAAAGCCTGAGTCAACCTTGCCCAGCCCAAGCATCGAACCCCGGACCTGTGGTGCGGCAGCACGACGAGCTAAAAAATTACGTACACATTACTGTTATTTCTCATTCAAGTTACCCGTCTTGGTTAAAACCCTTGTCATAGAACATCGCTACGTTTTTGTTGACCTCTGAGATGGAAGAGTATCACCTGGTATTTGATGTGGTTAACTTAAAGAAAAATCATCATTTGTCCGAAATTTCGTCGAAGATAGTTCATATACTCCATTGACACAAAAATTTGGACACTAAGATATAATTATCGGATCGTAACGAATTTGGCATGAACGTAAGTGTTAGGCAGATAAATGAATGATTAAAAGTACAGTGTGATGGTAATGCCACTAGAAGGCATTTAACTTTGCTCTCCCTGACGCACGAAAGAGGTTCGCAGAACCACTTTTCTCGTATTTAGATCTGTTGCGGATGGATGTTTTTCATTCGTATTTTCATAGCCTTCTCCATGAAAAGAATGAGAGGATATGATTAGGGATTAAATCCTCATATCCAGAAGATACTGTTAAACACCGTGACAGAAAAAGTTATGCAGTTGCTGTCTGGGCTCTCTCTATGACAGAAAGGAAGAAGCACTGTTCCGAGCAGTTCTAATGCTTCACTGTGTCTCTGAAATATCTCCCTTATACCTTCTAAGCCTTTAAAACCAAAATATTACAGCTTAGTAATCAAGCTTTCTTATACGGACTAACTTGCGATCTGAATAACTTTAAATTCCCAACCTTTCCATATTTTTGGTACCCAGAAAATTCTTTTAATATCAATATTTATATTTAGTGATACTTATAGGCTTTGAAGAGCCTATAAGTATCACTAAATACCCAATATCATATACAGATGGATAAAAATAGATGAAAAAGCGAGATTGGCCTTTCGGAAACGTAAAGCCCAAAACCTAAAAATACCTTGGAAAGGACACATGTGAGCTCTGGAATTTTCTGCTTGAATTACAGCTTTTGAAGCAGAAGATTTAGAGTTTGAAAAGGTAAGCGTAATAAATCCTTTACTCGTTTGTAGTTTTTTTCTGTAATAAATTATCCATTCTCTTTGATTTTATAGTCATCACTTATATCAAAGTTTCATTTATAAATACAAAATTTCATACGATTCTGACAACTACCTCTTGATGAGCAAATTTTTATGGCAATGAGTGCCTGCTCTTTCTTGAACATTTTGGTATCACATATTCACAGTTGTATCACACATACGATTTCTTTCTTCGGAATTGACATCCTGTGAAGAATTTCATCTGCAATTTAGCTTCCATTTTGGAGAACTATTGACAAGAGAGCTGATCATCGTATTTGAAACGGCCATCATTTCCATTAGATATACAGAATGTTTATAAAGTCCCGGATCCATTTTGATGTTTAATAACTCATAAAATAAAGATAGATTAAAATTAATAACATAAATGGTTAGATAGACTCAAAAAGTTTCATGACTCTTGTCAATGAACTTCCATCTGTGCCCCCTTCGTCGCACGGAGAATATCAAGTCGATATTCAATTTCAAGCCAGGTACCGGCAAGCAAGTCGGCATCCACATAGACTATTGCGGTTGTAATTCTGGCTTTTAGGTCATCAATATTCGACACTCTCCTCTTGTAAATGTTGTCCTTTACAAATTCCAAAAGGAAAAAGTCCAGTGGCGTTATATTAGGTGATCTGGGTGGCCAAGGAATTGGACCTCCTCGCCCAATCCATCTTCCTGTAAAATGGTCATTCAAAGAACTACGAACGGTGATACCCCAATGAGGTGGTGCACCATCTTGTTGCAAAAAGACATGTGGCTGATGAAGCTCTTCTAGTTGTGGAAATACGAAGTTTTCCAACATGTCCAACACGACAAGTATACGACTTTAGTATATGAAGTTTCCAACATGACAAGTATACGACTGATGAGACCGTCTTTTCTGTAAAAATGAAAGGCTCAATGACTCTGTCGGGCATTATTCCACACCACACATTAACCTTTGGGGAATCCCTTTGTGCCTCACGGTATTCATGGGAGTTTTCAGATCCCCATGAATAAAGAAAAGAGAGAAAAATGCAATTAATAAGCAGACGATATTTAGAAAAGTACAGATATTTAGACTTGAAAATGAAATTATCTGAAATTAACCACACGAGCAGACGATATTTACAAAAGTTAAGATATTCAAACCTGAAAAGGAAAATGTATAAGTTATTCCATCAATAAATGCCATAAATTTGTTTATATCTTCCTTATTTTATGAATTCATAAACATCAAAATGGGTCCGGGACTTTATAAACACCCTGTATTTAAAGTCTTTGCTGTATAAGCAGGAATACGAGCAATGAAGAACTACTTGAGCCAAATGACAGAATATAGCTTTTATCTATGTAATGTGGATATAAAAAATATTCATTATTCATTCTCTTACTTTAAAATTAGTTTTGAAAATTAATTAAAATGTATAATTTTCTATACTACGTAACACTTTTGGCAGGATTACATTCAAGTTACTCGATTAGTATATAATTGTATGAAAGCTGAGTAAACAGTATAAGGAAACATCTTTTTTTTCCCTCAGCACTGCTTACTCATTTTTTAAAAGAGTAATTTCCCTTTATTTAACAAGTTGATTGTATACTAATACGATACCGATTGTGATATGTGATTTTAAAAATATGCGAATTCGATAATCATTTGAGACTTTAATAAAAGAGGTTCAGCACCTGTCAGACAATGACAATAGAGGTCTGTATTCATCAACATAAAATGTATTCTTGCAGGTTTATCAAATAGCTTTTTTTTCATGAAAAGACACCTATTGTCTCTCTATCTACCAAAATACACTACGTTTTGTTTTATTAAAATTATTTCTAAAGGATGAACAGCTCAATGGAGACTGACAAAGTGGTATGCATATTGATAACATTTTCTAAGGATGATCAGGACAAACTTAGATTATCAGTGATTATTAATTAAGACAAACTTAGATGGCAATCTACCTTAAAATGAATGATATTAGAAGATGATTTTAAGCGAAACTATGTGAGCCACATGCAAGAGAACAACAGGAAATTCCCATGGAACAATCCTATTTAATTTCTGAATCTTAACCTGAGAAAAACACCAGACTTCAACGGTCTTGTTTATTCAGCCGTCACTGGGCTTTTTATATCTAAGAAAACTGGAAAAAAAATCACTTGCAACCTGATTCGTAAGCAATTAGTTTGAAAAAAGAACTACGAAAATGTAACACAATTCCAGAAACAATCATAAAATATTTTCAAAATTCTTAGAAGTATGAAACGAACAATATATGCTCGTAAATAAATAGCAGAAACCTGAATTATGGTTTCTTTCAGATTATAATTTTGATATTTTCCTTGTTATTCGATAACCAACAATGCCTGTATAAATACTATACTACTAAACAGTGAGTACAAAACATCTGATGCCAACGAGCTTTAAACGATGGAGGGATAAGCAAATTATTTAAAACATGGAAACTCCATACACTCAAACTATTCATCTTGAAATGAAACAGTGTTGAATATTATAACTTCAACGGTTTTAGTGTTCAGCCACTGATGAGCAGTTCTACCTAAAATGGTTGTCCCGACGATTTTAATTGTAAAAATCATTTTTGTCACAAATTTTTGTAAATATTTGTTATTATTTTGAAGTAATATATAAAACATAACTATGGGTTCATTTTGTTTGTCTTCATTTAGTTAATTTTTTTGTACTATATCGAAATGAAATATCCTTATATGTTTACTAGACCTGATAAGAGTATTTTAGCCTACCACCCTCTGACATTTGCAGGTGGATGAAAAACTGGAAGTACTTTTTACTTACTATGTATTATCCTGAAAATTTTTATTTCTTCATACTGAGGATACACCCTGGGTTTAGTCTTTGTAAATGAATCCTCCTGAGTATTTTCTCCATGCGTAACGCAAATTTCATCCAGTTTCACTGAAAATGTTTTCTAAGATAGTATCGGTGTACCTAATCGCTAAAAATTAATAAATATTTGTATTGTTATATTTAAATGTTTTCCTCATCCTAATCTTGTAAGCATTTGCTATGAAAAGAGCAGGTGAAAAGTATGCTAATTTGAAGCGTACTCTAAATTTATTTACTCATTGTATAAAAAATATACTTTTTTATCTTACACCGACAAAGGTGTTCTTATATATGATCATTCAAACGGAAAGAACAAGAAAATGCTGTTATATTCTTAAAGATGAAGCGAATAAATGTGGAGTATAAAATG
>KK115882.1:7448-27164 GCA_000611955.2 Stegodyphus mimosarum | reverse complement strand
TAAGAGTAAATTTCACCTGAAAAGAAATACATCAAAATAGCTTTAATTCAGTGAAATAAGTGCAGATCCTTCGCGGTTAAAACAGTAATATAAAATAGCTTTGGGAATAAGAAATAATATTGCGAATGCTTGTTCAATGATAGATCGTTGTTCAAGGAGAATATCAAAAGATGTCAAGTTCTATTAAATGCTATATTTGCTTACTATATGCACGTGTTATATTTTTTGTGAGTAATTTTGTACCATTGTATGCAACTGTATTAGTTCTACCGAAATCATGGGGATTATGGTTTCATGGAAAACACTTTTCTTTTCCTTTTTGTTTTCGCTTTTTAAATTTGCAAATGTAATAAATATTTGTAAGCATATGTTGGTAATATTACCTTATTTGCGCTGAATTTCACAAATTCATTATACGCTGTCTTTTAATTAAAAATACCTAACCATAAGAAGGTTTTGTCCTTTTAGCCTTGATAAGGGTAGTCAACCATTAAGGCATCGGTTCAAAGAGTCTACAGAAGTGTTCCAGAGATATAACCGACCAAATTCTAGATTTTCACATATATGAAGTTAAGAGCACTAGCGACCGATTAGTGTATGCACACTTTTTCCTGAATATCCCAAATGCTTTATTTGGATTCAAGGCTGAGCTCCTTCTTGGTTATTTTAACAGGACGAGTTTAGCAAATGCTCCACGAAATAGGTGCTAGCTAATCGGGCTTTTTGACAGCATCAGCTGTCCTACTAGTATATTTCATTTCCATCCAAATGGCGAATGCAAGAAGATACATATGTCATCACCCCATAGATCTACGCGTTTAGATTCGATGTGAATGATTGATACAATATCAAAGGTGCCAAACTCTGTCAAGAGAAAACATCTCAGATCGTCACTGAGCTGCTATGACCGCCTGTCACTGCGAGTTCATGACTGGCGCCATACTCTTATGTCCCAATCACATTATGTTTCCTCTGCAAGGGACTGGATGTCGAAAGGGACAAGTCTCAGAAGCCACACATTTCCAGGAAACCACGTAGCTTGGTTACCATTTTCACTTACCACAAAGACTTGAACGTCAAACAGTAATCGAATATTGCTCAGATTAGGATTACGTAATCCTTCAAAAGCAGAACATTCATCTGATTGGCTGATCTCTATTCAGGAAAGAGCTTCAGCCGAAACATTTTTGGGGGAGGTTTCAAAAAATCCCGCGTAGCCGTTTCATCGTGTCCGCAGCCAGGCGGGATTTCGCTTTCAGCGGACCTGTTTTTTTCTACAAATCCTTCCGTTTAAACCACTGCTACTAGAATCTCGTTTATCAAATTCTCAAAAATTCCCGTCTAGCAGAGAGATTCACTAGACGTGATAACCTCTTTAGATCATAATCCACGTAGCATTCGTGGCTTCTAATCCTCAGTCGTCCAGTGGTATTGTTTTGTTGACCATACAAGACACTGTAAGCGCTGGTGTGCAGTAAGAAATCGTACATTCATGGATTTCCAATTTTCTGAATTCCAATGGACGATGCAGAGCGCTGCATCGTCCATCTGTTGGCTGTTAAGGTCATATCACTCATTCGAAACATTTCGGTAAAACTACTATTTAGTACAATTTTTCTGCTCTGGAAAAAAGCGTGGTGACTGATTGCTCTGCAAAGAAAAAAATAGTTTGTCTTCCACAAATAGTGGAAGTTTGTTTCTGTAAGTAAGAATCACATGACCGAACTTATGTCATTAGCTGAATATACAGCAGGTAATCACAATTGCAGCCTGGGCAATTGTATACTGGGGTGATGGTGAATCAGGCAGTTTGGGGAGATGTGATTTCGGTTTAACATTTTTACTATTAATTGTAGGAAAACAGAACAGAATTGACAATTTACTGAGAAAAATATATCGGAAAGAAGACCCCCTAAAAAGACTCGCAGTATCACTGACGCAGGCACAATTAACATCTGAAAAATAAATCAATAAGTTTGGTTGGGACTTTTTTGTGTTTTTCTTTAAGTTGCAACATTCAATGAATGTTAAGTGGCCTTATCGCGTTTCCTATACCCATGTCATATCAAACAATAGTGCGATCAAACGTGTAACCATATGTATTTCTAATTCATCCTGTATTCTATTTAAAAGTGTATACAATTTCAAACTTGAAAACAATAGAATTTCTAAAGTATATAGGCAAAAAAGAATTTTTTTCTCCACATAAGATTTTTAACCCCTGTTTAGGACACAAAAAATTCTTCATGCGTTCATTTTAAAGAAGATCGTGTTTTAAATATCCATTCAGTCTGTTTATGATTTTTGTGGAATTTGCTAATCCAAACGTGTAACTATCAACATAGTCAATTTGGTGGTTCAGTTTTACGTAATAAAAGCTCAGCTTTAAACAAAACAAACTTATTTTATTTACAAGATTACTGAAATGGTATTAATTTGCCGCTAATTATCAGGGTCGGCTACTCCCTTACAGACATCCTTATTCAAGTTAAGCGCATCTCAAAAGTACAGATTACAACTACACTCAAGAAAAACAGGCGGGTTACAGCGCCCTCTATAGGCGTTTCGTAACACTCCCCACCTAAACTCTTAACATAGAGTTTAGAACAATACTTACCAATTTCCATCATTTGAATTAATCACAATGCAATAAAGTAATTACCATATTCTTACATATGATCTTCTAAACAAGTTTTCTGTACAAAGCTTTCTTGACTAAACTATTAATACAAAGAATAGAAGAATAAGTATACTATTAGCACATAACAATTAAAGAATACAATAATGAAAACAAAAAAGAAAGTTTCAATCTTGTGAATATCATAATGTAAATTTTTTAAGACTCAATCATTGAGCTCTAAGTTGTAAATTAACTGTACTGGCCTTCTTATTAGTCCAGTGCCAGTTTTGATCGAACATGAGCGAACTTTTCCATCCCTTCCTGGGAAAATCTCTATGATTCTACCTAGAGACCACATATTTCTAGGATAGCGTTCTTCATAGATTAATACTATGTCATTTGGTTTGAATTCAGTTGCCTTTGAATTTTGCTGGCACATATTAGCAGATCTTAAATTTAATAAATAACCCTTTCGCCAGCATTTCCAAAAATTATTTAATATATTTTGCTGATGTTTGAATTTTTTCACAATAGATTTTCTGGATCCTGATAAATCATCCTTAGATATTCTACTTGGAGGAAGGGATAGCAAACGTCTACCTATCAGAAAGTGTGCAGGAGTGAGTGGAGAGGGTTCTGAGGGTTCACTATACAAATAAGTGATGGGCCTGGAATTGATCATGGCTTCAATCTCAACGAACACTGTTTCTAGTTCATTGAGAGAGAGCGATGAACGGCCAACAATTTTTCTAAGACTTGTTTTGATCGTTCTGATCATTCTTTCCCAAAATCCTCCCCACCATGCTCCTCTTTCAATTATATATTTCCAATGAATGTTGTAAGAAGAGAAAAAATTCTTTACAGAAGGATCAGAAATGCAAGTCCACAGTTTTTTGAGTTCAGTGTCTGCGCGCTTGAATGATTTTGCGTTGTCACTGTATATAACTGAACACAGTCCTCGCCGCGCTATAAATCGTCTAAAGGCCAATAAGAACACTTCAGTATTCATCGAAGTTACCAGTTCTAAATGAATAGCACGCGTTACTGCACAAGTGAATACTAAAAGGTAATGTTTATTGTTGCTCTCTTTAGAGAAAAATGGTCCAGCATAGTCCAATCCAGTTACAGCGAACGGTGGTGACTGAAGAATTCTATCTGGAGGAAGTGGAGCTATATCTTGAACTCCAGGGCGAGCACTGTATCTTTTGCAAATCACGCATTTGTTCAACAAGGATTTTATTCGCTGTCTGCCTTTGACAACCCAAAATTTTTCACGTAGGTGCGTCAGAGTCGAGTCCACTCCGGAATGAAATACTCTCTCATGTGCGTTGAAAATTAACAAATCGACGTATCGACACTTTGACGGAAGTATCCATGGATGCTTGGCAGATTCCAAACAGTCTGCAAATTGTATTCTGCCTTTTAACCGCAGAAGGCCGTCTTCGTCGAGCTCAGGATTCAATGAGTAGATGTTGGACCCTTTGTCAACTGCCCTTCCTTGAGATAAATCGAGAATTTCCTTTTCGAAATAATGAAATTGAGTATTTTTAATCCAATATTTTTCAGCATTCATTATTTCAGAAGCGGTTAATGGTCCACAAAGTTTTTCGGATTTAGCATTAGAATTGTTGATGAACCTGAATATCCACGCTGTTATTCGGTATACCTTGCCTAATTTGTTAAACCGATTTAAATCGATCAATGAATTCGAATTTTGCTCTCTGTTTTTGTTGTCGATGGCAACTTGTAGGACATTATGAGTTTTTCTTTTTTCCACGGATATCTCCTCCTCATTTGCCTCCATGTTTGGTCTCTTAGGCCACACATTTTCAGGCTGGAGAAGCCAACTTGGTCCGTTTTGCCACAACGGACTGGAGATGATGGCCTCAGCTCGTTCCCCTCGAGACAATAGATCTGCCGGATTTTCTTTGCTACTGCAATGGTACCACTGGTTAGCGTTGCAAATTGCTTGGATTTCTGCTACACGGTTGCCAACAAATGGCTTCCAGACATTTGGTGATTTCCTTATCCAATGGAGCGTTATTTGGGAGTCACTCCAAAAGGTAATATTGTTGCTTAACATAGGCAAGACTTGTTTTAAATATTTAGCTAAGCGAGCAGCTACAACAGCTCCCATTAGCTCACATCTAGGGAGAGTTAATTGTTTGAGGGGAGCTATTCTACTTTTTGCCATTATGAAACTCGTTTTAATTTCCTCATTTTCATCAGCGTATCTAAAATATGCCACTGCTCCAAAAGCTCTAGGTGTCGCATCACAAAATATATGAACGCTCAGCTGCGTGTAATTAATGCTGTGAAAGAATTTTCTAGGGAATTCGGGGATTTTTAAACATTTCATTTCCGCACACCAGTTCATCCACCTTTTCTTGATATCGATGGGAAGTGCAGCATCCCACTCTAAACCCAGAAGACAAATGTCTTGCAATATTATTTTTACACGAACTATAAATGGTTGCAAATATCCGATAGGGTCAAATATTTTGGCGACAGTTTTCAATATCAGTCTTTTTGTGTCGCCTTCACCATTTCCAATTGACTCCTGAACTGGTTTGGTGTTTATCTTTATTACATCGTTACTAGGATTCCAAATCATGCCCAAAAATTTTGTTTCTTTATTGACCTCATCTTCCCCTTTAATATTTGATTTCATCCATAATGTATTTAATTCATCTGAATTCGATTTTAGTTTTCTCAAATTCATACCCGCATCCCGAAAAATATTTACAGCATCTACAGACAATCGGTATGCATCTTCTACATTTCTACCTCCATAAAATAAGTCATCAACGTAAATAGAAGAATTAAGCATTTTAAAACTCTCGAGACGGTCCTCTTTATACCCTTTAATGTGATATTTTATTGTGGCAGCCAACAAAAAAGGACTAACCGCTGTTCCGAACGGAACCCGACACATGCGCATAATATTACATGATTTCTCATCATTCCCAAACCAAAGAAATCTTAAGTAATCCCTGTCTTCTTCTGCAATGCTAATCATTAAAAATGCCTTTTCTATGTCCCCACAAAATGCTACTTCAGGTTCACGAAACCTCAGGATCACGTCAAGAACATTCGGATTCAAATTTGGACCGGTTTCTAAACATTCGTTTAAGGATTTGAACTTTCCGGTCTTCGAAGAAGCATCGAAAACTACACGGACACTAGTAGTCTCGGAATCGCGAATTACAGCACGGTGCGGCATATAATACTGTGAAGGTTTAATTTCATTAGGGCATTCTTCGACTATTTTTTCCCCTAACTGTTCTTCAATAATTCCCCTATATTTTTGCAATATTTCTGGAGTTTTCTGTAATTTTTGCTTTAAAAATTCAAACCGCCTTTTTGCGATATCAAAATTATTTCCTAATTCTTCCGTAGTAGATTTCCACAATAGTTTACATTCGTATCGTCCGTCTTTAAACCGTATATCTCTTTCAAAACGTCTGATTAGGTCATTATCAGTTTGATTAAATTCATTTTGCCCTTCATTTATTATTCCCATTGAATCGAGTTTCCAAAACACGCTTAAATCATCTGTTATCGAGGCATTTCCTACCATTACTGCTAAGTGCTTCGAATCGTTACCTTCCTTTCGTTTATTTTTTTCATTCCCCACTAACAGCCATCCAAAAATGGAATTTACGGCTTGGATATGTTTATTTATGCGTTTCCGACTTGTAAGTACTACATCCCAGAATCGGTCGGCGCCAATTAATATTCCCACATGTTGTAATTCTTCATTGTTGTTTACACTTAAATCTGCTGAATGTAAACCTAAGCGCTTCATTTTTTCGAGCGTGTTATGTCTGGGACTCTTTATGGGACAAGCTGATATCGTGCTAGTCACTAGGCATTCCAATTTTATTTTATTCTTTTCATTTCTATCTCTTAATTCAATTACGACCACAGGATAATTTTGAACTATTGGTTTCTTAGTTCCAAACGAAAAAACCGACAATGTTTCATTTCGGATAGGTTCTAATTTTAAAGATCGCGCTAAGGTATCTTTAATAAACGATCTTTCGCTACCTTGATCAAGAAGAATACGAACAACTTTAGTTTCATTTTCGTTGCAAGCTAAACCAGTACATGTTTGCAATAAAGTATTTTTTGAAACAGAAATATTACACTGAGAAACCAAAGTGTTAGTATTAACATTTGACACTAAAGGTTCCTTTTTCGAACTCGTGGCGATTGATTCATTTGCAGATAAATTACATGAATTTGATTTATCCTTATGACCTTTCAAACAGATAGATTCATGATGATTTTTGCCGTTACATTTACTACATACATTTTTATCTCTGCAAAAACGACTCAAATGGAATTTCTTAAAACATTTAAAACATCGATTATGTGCTTTGAGAATATTTATTTTCTCAGTTACCCCTTTACAGCATTTAAAAGAATCGTGGTGTTTCTCACAGAAGATGCATACTCGCTGTACTGTAGTGTTAAATGCACTAGCCGTGGGTGTATTTCTGTTGTGTCTTTTATTTACAGCTTTCTGATTATAATAATTAGTAAACGTTTTATTTTCACCGCAAGCCAATAAAGTACTTTCGCGACATTCGACCTCCTTCTTTAAGAATAAAATGAATTTAGAAATGTCAACGTCGCCTTCATCTCTTTGCCTGTTAAATTCTAAAATTAGATCGTGGGGCAAGATTTTTTGCAAAATAGGCATTAACAAATGTCCGAAAGAGCCTGATGTAACGTTTATTGCTTCTAAATTTCGAATAGAGATTTCAAGCTCATCATAAATTCTGCGTAACGCAGAAACATTAGAAGAATTTTTAACTTCTTCCAAATTTAGTATTTTATTCATAAAGGAATTTATAATGATGTCTCTTTTCCCGAACCTATCTTTTAGAATTTTTACGCAGTTGTCATAATTATCGTTAGATAGTTCGACTCCTGAAGCAACATTAGCAGCTTGACCAGTTAAAAAGGTTTTAAGATATGCGAATTTTTCAACTTTAGAAATGCTTTCGTTTTTATCAATCATACTTTCAAAACTATTCCAAAAATTTTGCCAATGTTTCGGATCTCCGGAAAATTTTTCTATTACTAACTTTGGCAATTTAACTGAACATTGATTTCTTAAATTTTCATTTAAAGAGACATTCGTGCTTTGATTATGCGAATCACTTGAAGCTGACTCAATCTTAGTTTTGCTTTCAAGGTAACGTAATATTCTACTTGAGTATTTCAAACATTTCGCTTTATATTCCTGACTCGCCGTAACCTCTTTTTCCATTTGATCAACTGCAATGGAAATTTCGATTTCACTGTCGAGAGCTTTTAGTTCGTTACTTCTTTCTATTAAGAGCTCGTAATCATCTCTTAAATCCTGCTCATCAAGCTCCTCTCCTGACTTTAATTTAGCATCAATTTGATTAACTAACTGGGTTGTTAATTTTCGAACTGTTGTTCTTTTAGCTTTTGCTAGTTCTAACGCTGCCATTTTCTTAATACTGTACAACAGAAATACATCCAAGGATAAAAAATAAATACAAAATGAGAGCCTACCTTTTATTTTCTCCCGGGCATGATTTAGTAATCCAAAACGTGATGGTCTAATAGTCCCGAAATTCTTTCCTTACGATGCACCATTTTGTGGAATTTGCTAATCCAAACTTGTAACTATCAACATAGTCAATTTGGTGGTTCAGTTTTACGTAATAAAAGCTCAGCTTTAAACAAAACAAACTTATTTTATTTACAAGATTACTGAAATGGTATTAATTTGCCGCTAATTATCAGGGTCGGCTACTCCCTTACAGACATCCTTATTCAAGTTAAGCGCATCTCAAAAGTACAGATTACAACTACACTCAAGAAAAACAGGCGGGTTACAGCGCCCTCTATAGGCGTTTCGTAACAATGATTTTAAAATTTCAAAGAAGAATATTTCAAATTATTTCTTGTAATGCGTTTTAAAATGATATTTAAGGATTTAAAAATTTCTGTATTAATTTTATTATACAGAGAACAAATGCGGACATTTGTTTTTCTAAATTTCTTTTTGACTCAAAATGTTCTCTTTTAGAATTCATGTTGGAATAATAGCCTTTTTATGTTATAATACACTTCTTACAGTATAAAGAGTTTGTTTGAATACTTTTTGGATATTTATTTTCACAACATATCGAAAAATTTATGATATTTAAAAGAATTAGAGCAATTTTATCGGAAATATTTATTTGCATTTTCTTTCAAATGGAAAAAAAAGTATGAATATATGCATTAGAAGTATCTGTTTAATAACGATAATTCTGAATGCATAGTTGCAATATTTAAGTTATACTATCATCTGTGAACCTTGTTGTAAATGACAGTGGTTTTCATGATTATTTATAATAATGCTAAAAAGAGAGTTTTGCTAGTATATGAACATGGTAACACAGTTAGCTGAAAAATTACGACGACTATCTTGAAATCATTCTTTCAAACTGAATTCAGAAAAAGAATAAAGCAAAGAGCTAAAACATTTTTTTCCAATACATTATTTATCTGAAAAGTTTACTGAATTTGGCTACATTTAAAAATGGTAGCCAGAAAAAGTGAGAACGGTAATGTATAATTTACATTTGTCCGTAACAATTAAACAGTGTCAAACTCATGACTTGTAAACTCAATATATGCATTCATTTCATAAAACAATTAGTTCTCCCTTTCCTACTTGTTACCATCTTGAAGGAGACGATATGCACAATTACTAACAATGATTAGGCTAATAACTTCATTGCCAATTTCCTTGATCATTTTCTGTAAATTTCGAAAATTATTAAATATTTTCCTAATAGAAGATTTTTCCACGATGTGAAATAAATCATGGAATTAAAGCTATTTTTATGGTTTCTTTTATAATTATTAGACGCTTTTCCGTATTTTTTAGAAAGAATTCACACTGCCCTTTTGCATCCAAACCTGCTGTTAAATTGTACTTCGTTATGCATTAAAGTCAAAGTAAAAGAAATTCAACTGTTTAGTACATAATCGAATATTGATATATATAAAGCTAAGAAATTTCCTAGATGTCTAGAATATTTCAATAGTGTTTTCCTTAGCTACAGAAAGTTACCGAAAAGAATAGATGCCAAACGACCTTTTCTTAAATGTTAGAAATATATTACACTGTAGTGGATACTGCAGAAAAAAAGAAAATTGTTCATACAAAGCACTATAATATATAAATGTATCATCTATTTAAATGGAAATTTTTTATCTCAAGTAACTTTCTTGATAAAATTGCCATGACATTCCACTAATGGTCGAGCTATTAAAGATACCTGAATATACATTTAAATCCAGGGAAAGTAGTTGGCTGCATCGTTAGCTTTCATGGTTTTTCCCATGTGAGAGATGAATAAGAGTCAGTTTCCCTTGGAAAACTCCACAAAGGCTTCACTTCCTTAGATACATAGTCCTCGTGTGCCGTGCCTGCATAACTAACCAATATGATCATAACTCAATGGATTTATAAATTCATTACTTATAAATATAATAACGTATATTTAGCCATGCAACATTTATATGCAATGTTCCATATTTGTTGACATTTATTGTAAATGTTAGTTAATTTAAAGTACTGTTCTGGTACACAGCTTCTTAAACATTTTTTATTGACCGTTTTCTAACATCGACAGATTTTTGCGGTCTCAGATATTAAATATAAAATAAAGATATACAAACAAATGTTTTCATTATAATAATTTATTTTAGTAAACAGTATGCTAACTCACTAATAAAACCACAGGGGCATGTTGGGATGTAATACAGCGTGCTATAAATGAAAATGCGAATATAACTCAGTAACAGATTGTTGCGAAAAATTCGGCGGTTGCGCCTGTATGTAAGCTTTCCGGCATAACACTAGGGTTGCCATAAAATAGTGTATGGGAGGGTTGCCAGATTGGCGACTTTATCGCCCATTTGGCGACCAAATCGGCGATATCCCATGGTCCAATCGGGAAGCTTCTAGAATAACTTCCTGTCGAGATATTTCTCGAAACGTGTGGAACCTAAGGAAAAGCTATATAAACCCCTGCGTTTCTGAGAGCCGGCATTGTGAGAATAGCTGCTTACTGTGAGTGCTAAGCTACGCGAGAGTTTTGTGAACGGAAAGCGATCGGGATAGTGCTTTGCCGAGAAGCTACCTTTACAGTATAGCTTGACAGTGTATTGGTGATTGTTCCACGGTGTTTATTATAAGTTTAGTGTTGCCGTGAAGCTACCTTTACAGTTACAGTCTGAAGCTGTGTTGCGGATTGTTTCAGCGTATTTATTGTAGATTTTCGACGCTTTTAAAGGTAATTTTGGAAGTGCTGTAAATAGTGATTCTTGTAAATAAATTGTGCTTTTTATTGTTCTGCATCGTGTTTTCATCGGATACTCTCAAGTCCACGAACCCGTATAACGTAACAATATGAATGCATGAAGTATATATCAGCAGATAAGTGCAAAATGTTATTATGATCTAGAATTGAAACCAATTCTTTGAAAACCAATACTTAAGAACAGATTTGCATATGTTATCTGCTACATACTCTGCTGTTTACTATTCCAATACAATGTCTTCTTTTACAGAAGGAACTAATTATTACTAAATAATACTAATTTTTATAAAAGATCCAATTTTACAAGGAACTAATTCTACCTTACTTACCAGTAAGAAATGAATCCTAAACACTAAAGGTGCATTTTGCTATAACATTTACTGAGAGTTAAAGGCTTATGATAAAAAATACGTTATCGTAAGAAGGGAAAAAATGCACATGTCACATAACAAAGATATTCAACATATTACAGTAATATACATATGAAACAACTATAGTATTAAGAACTGCAGTCAAGGATATGAATCCTAAGAGCGTTATATGCGTATGAAGCCAATATATTGAGCACGTTATATTCAGAAGGTAATGAAACCAAGTCACTGAATGTGAGGAGTAAAACGTAAATGCTAAAAATAATACTCAGTGCTATGCTTATTACACATCTACATGTTGTTAATGTCCCTTGATTTTCTAACGCAATAATATACTTGCACAGTAGCAATCCAGTAAATAAAAAATAAAAGTAATTATAACTTATGATCGCAGTACGTAGGAAACTATTACTAACTAACTAACCATTATAAGGAAAACAACAACAAATTAAGCAATATAGGAACATTTGTTGTTGTTACAATACAAGGTTTTCTCCAATGGTGTATATTTTTAATTTTAGGCATCAGACTTAAAATCTGTATGACAAGAATCATAAATCGTCATAGTCGCCAAAGGTCATAAATTTCTCAAAATACTGGTAGCTTTATTTGAAGATTTTAATAGCCAATCGGAATATTATTTTCGTGCATTGACCTGCGAACAATTCTTAGATTCAATATGCCATTCTAATTTTTACGGTTTCTATGCTCTCTATAACCAAAACGGTATCGCAAATTCAACAAAGTCACTGTGGAAAGTAAAGTCGCACTTTAAAAATGTCATTAGTCTTTTCTTTTTCCCATATTATTGCCTTTTTCTGGTTACTAGATGTTGCTGGAAGAGATTTCGTAGAATTGCCATCTACTCATTTCCTTTGTTACGGAAGTTCAAAAATTTGATTATCCATTGCTAAAAATATTTTATGCTAAATTTTAAATAAAATAACATCTCACATAGCAATTACTTTTACATTTGATACTCCACAGGAGTTGAAAATTAGGAAATGCCAGGCCGCTCAAAAGATTACTTCGATGGATAATAGGAAAGAGCTGCTAAGTTGTAGCAGTTAAACATCTGTATACCATATGAGTGTTCAAGTAATCATTATTTAAACAAATAAGCACTACAGTCGAATAAAAAACTAAAATACAATCATATAATTGTTCTTAAATGTATACACTTGTTGCGATAAAATAGAAACAGCAGATTGTGCTAGAAAAGCATTATCACCACACCAGCCACAGTGGAGCTGAACTTATTCTTATACAGATACTTTTGCGGCGTAAGGCGTTTGCTTTTGCGACAAATTTTGATCATAAACTAATTTATATATGCTAAACTCGCAATGCAACACCGCTATAATGATGTGCTTAGTGGTATTTTCCAATATGTGAATATTATTTGCAGCTTAATTTAGCCATTATGACAATTTTATAGTAGATATTCTGCACAGAAAATGTAAGACATTAAATTCAGTAAAATTGTATTTAATGTTTTTTTATTTCATATAACTGAATTAAATTGTTGTGACACCAACATTTCGCTTTGAGCTTTCATTTAGGATCGCAAACCGCAGTTTAAGAAACACTGGTATAATATAAATCCTCAGCTGCGAAATATTACAAATTCTAGGTCAAGAAATGTTTGTGAAGTCTATCCATTTCTCGCGCTGCTGTCCTTCAAATTCTGTCTCTTCTTTCCGCGATAAATATATTACACTGATGATGGCTTAGTAGGGAATTCGAAAGTATGAGTGAAATACAATTACAGTTAAAATATAAGAAACTTTCATAACAATCGTACCTAAAAATTTGTTGGAAATGCGTATTTGTGCGTGATTTTGGCATCGGTGCACACGGCTCACAGGAACGGTCTCTCTGTGGTTATAGGGAGCACATGGGACATATTATACGTTTTGAGCCCAGCAAAAGTTAAGTATTCAAAATTATGTTTTCCGTTTTCTCATAGTTCCTTTTTACTTCAACGCACTTACAAGATTGATCAGTTAAACACCGGAGTCGAGAAGAAAAAAATAATTTTTAACACCTTTTAAACTATTTTTGAACATTGTTATTCAAATCATCATTTTGTTGTAACGCAAACCACAGGGAAAAAATTAGAAAATTTGCTTATTTGATACTAGTATTGATGAAGGTGGTAAATGCGGAAAAGGTTCAAATCAGGCAAACGCGAGCTTTTCTTATTAGCACTGCAAATATAAGCTTTTTACTAGAGCACAGTCGTGAAAAAGCAGCACATTTTTGCTGAGTTAGTGAAAGCATTTTACCTTTATGACTAATAGTCATTGAGAAAACCAGTTATCATAATAATACAGTATTATGTGGCTTACAGTCTATAGTTAATTGTCCCTTTACAGTCCAAAAATGATATTTAAAATCTTCCAGATAAACCTTTTGGTTTTACAATGCTGGAATCATGGGATCTATTATGATTCGGCACCAGGCTTTAATGTTTTAATTCTGGCATACATGACGCCATGTTTCACCTTCTGGCATTACTCGTAAACAGAAGTTTTTATCAGCATTTTTCAAGAACTTTCAAATCGATGTCTTTCATTCGTGACGTCAAACGCCTGGCATCTATCTGAAAAGCACCTAGTTTACATAACACATTTATCGACTATAGCACATATTTTTTCCCTGATCCTATCACACTGTGGCATGGTGTGAGATAATTTTCGAGTGCCGCTTTTCCAAGTCTGAAAGATGATAATCTAGCTTTTGATGATGGAATAGAAACGTGCTTATCTCCAAAAACTACAATATGTTTCATGAATATTTATTGGTGTTGTGACTTCTTTTGGGAACAACTAGATCACCAAATAATTCTTGATATTTTTAGTGTTAACGGACATCACTGACTGCTTATAGTATAAGAGTATTCATTTATTTAGAAGCCTTTCAGTTATAAAATGACACTTTCCATGTGCAATTGATGAAATAAATATTCTATTCCGTTTTGTCATTCCTTAAGTATTACATCATACTTAGGATTAGATCTTACTGAACACCCTCTCATGAACTAATCATTAAAAATTCTACGTAAGGAAATTTGGCAGCAATTAGAACAGATGCAAGGTTTATCCTAAGTTTCTAACAGTTATTAAGCCCCTTTCCTATCCATCCTAATTTCAGCTTACAATTTCCTCTCAGAATATGGTTTTAGAATCGCATTTAATGCAAATAAGTAAGAATAGTATTTAAGTCGAAGTTCCACTGACTTCGAGAGAGAGCCTCAGAGTTTCTGACTAGAGCGCGTTTGCCTTTTGGCCACGTCTCTCTAAGCTGTTGCTATGCTCGGCCGTGTTACAGACCTTGAGAGCTTCGCTAGCTTATTCGATATTTAGGGGTCAACTAGTTAGATCTATGGTAGCTTCGGCTACATCTCTTTAGTTAAGCATTAGTTAAGTTCTTATTTCCAACTTTTGAGTTCCAAGCCCAATTGGAGGCTCTGCTGTACGTCCTGAGAAAGGGGCCAAATGTTAATTTTTATTTTGAGAAATAAAGGGTAATTAACCCTTCGTGAGTTTTACGTTTCTGTTACTGAATTTAAGCGACTATTCGATTTGCTGTTCACGAGGTTCCTTCACACTTAATGCTTAGATAAAATGGTGGAACCCCCACGCAGAAAACGTTTTACTGTTTTGCAAGAAATATTCTGAGTTTTTAAAATTATTTTTAATTCTTTTGTTAAACATTCAACTGCAAAATATTAACTTTTATGGGAGAAAAAATTCTATCTGCGTTACTTTATATAGATTTGGGAGTTAGTGATACCTAAATCTATAAAAATGGTAAAAGTCTAAATAGAAAAATTATACATAGATTATACTTGGCGTATTATTTTCTGAAAATACCACATGAAACGCGCTAACTTGTTGCTAAAAATCTATTTGCAGTTGCGTGTTAACTAGTTGTTGAATTATTGTGAACACATACTGCGACCTTTCAGTGTAGTTTTTACCTGTCGAACCCTGTGCAAAAATTTCGAAGAAATTAAGACGGCTTTAGAACATGTGCTTTGAATAATAAATAAATAATAATGCGTATTTTTGGTTGTAGTATGCATTATAAAAATCCGTTTGGTTAACGGATTGAAATAAATTAGTCATAACACAAAATTTAAAAATAAATTACTTAAATAAGTTTTTACATATATTCCCTATTAAAACCGCTGGCTGAAGAACATTTAAATTAAATCTTAATGTGTTTTATTCTTTTAATTTCGTTAGCTTTAGAAATTATTAGTTCTTGTGCTTCCAAATGTATGTAATCGAAGATTGATAAAAAATTCTTTCTTTAAACGTATTAGCGAGTTTTAATGGATTTATAATCAGCTTAAGAAGGATTTAATTTGAATTTTCAGTTTTTTGTTTCATAAGAAGAAATACTTTTAATGGAATTCATTTAAGCTTAATAATTTAAAAGCTGTATTTTAAAATAATTTTACAATAAAGTAAACATTCAGAGAAGATCGTTAGGAATGATTAATCTGAAAATTTTTATCACAATTTACGTTTTTTGCATTATGAAAAATGTTTAATGCAGTTTAGTAATTTATAGCATGCTCCATTTTCCTTTTCAAACCAACGTGTTATTAAATATACAAGAGTCTGTAACTGCAATCCATCTCGTATGCGAATTCTAACAGATGTAGTAATGTAATTTAGAAATAAAGCAAATAAGAACAAATTTTTATTAATACTCAAATAAAAAGTTTGTGCATACGAAACTTCATACGAAATGAGAGCTCATTAGTTTTTCTTTCCGCTTAATGCAGTATTTACTTTGCATATATTTAAGCCATTTTTTCTCGTAATGAGAGAATTTAATTTTGGCAAAAAATATTTTTAATAACATTTGTTGCAATTACTATCCTAGGATAATATAAAATAATAATGAATTAAATCTGAAAGATCATTTCTGCTGAAAACTGGAGACTCATTTGTGGATATTAATGAAATAAAAGCAAACTAAAATAAGACGAGAAGTAGTTAAAAAACATTTTACACATACAGGTTTTTATGCTTGTTACTTAGCAGACTGGATAATTGCATATATTTTTATAAATGGGGCATTAAATTTATCTAATATGCAACGTTTTGGTTTGACTGGTAATTTTGAAAGTTAAATATATTATTCTACTTTATGCATAAAATTCATTGATTTGCTAGTTAGCGCAGAGATTTTAATTATTTTAATTATTGTACTTACTGTTTGTTTTGCCCTGAATTAAGTAATTCTGATTTTGCTTATAAATAGTATGAGAGTTACTTAGAACTTTAAATTATAGTTTAATATTATGAAATCTGAATTTCAGCTAAACATTTCTTATCAAAATGTGTGTGATGTAATAAATGGACAAGACACTAAACATACACTCAATAGGCAAAACATTACACGCTTGTAGCAATGACAACAGGAATTTGCCATCGCATAAACGCTTCAATTGTGTCGATGATGTTCTCATTTATTTGAATTTTCTGTATTCCACAAAGGATTCTGGAAGTCTGTTCAGATTCATCAGATTTTCTTTCCTTACTGACTTTCTGTTGTAAATGGCCTATACAATTTCGGCAAGATTTAATTTTTAGGATTTGACTGGCCAGGAAAATTGAATGAACTTGTTAGAAATTTCACTGATTCAGTTTCCTGATAGGACCCGTTGTACTAGGCATGCACTGCTCTCTAGAAATGGTACAGCTGTAGTTATTTTATGTTTAAGGTGGTGAAAAAAGGGAATGCATGTTTGTCTAAAATCTGAAGATAACACGTTATAGTTTAATTGCACATTAATTGTTCCAAAGAGGCTCAATTCAGAGCATGTGCACCACTCTCAGAGCACCAATGATCGATCTTCTGCACTTAACGTCGTTGCATATGGTTTTTTATAGAAGGTATGATGTAGTTTACTGTAAACTTTACGTCTGGCGTAATTATGTTAAGGATAGAAATGAAAACCAGAAGAAAATATACCTTACTGTCGATCTTTTGTAGTACAATTCCTGTGACGATTAATACACTGTAGCGGTACTTTTATGTAAGCAGGTGTTAGCGCCAGTGTTGACCACGGTTTCTCTACATTTCCACGGCATGAAATTCATAATGTTCGGTCCGAAATTCGAAAAAGTAGTTCATCTTGTATATTTTAAGCAATTTTTTTATGATTTGGGTTTTGTGATATTTCACATAACAATACAAGAAACCTTGAGCAACTTTAACTGTTCTTCGACCACAATTCTCATACTGATTTGAAGTGCTCTACGCTTCCTTCTGTTGCCAGAAGTACTTTTCATTGTATTTTATAAAACATCAATAGAGTCACTTACTCTTTGTACGACAGGTCCTAAAAACATTTAATAAATCCTTGGTTGATAACGGGGCTCAGCAATGACTTTCTTTTGACCCGCCTTAAAATAGATTTAAAATAACATTTAAAAGCATAATTTTCAAGCAACAAGATTATAACACTCGCTAAGAGGCAAGTACTTAGAGATTCATTTTACATGGTCGCTTGATTGCCAGATCTAATGAACTTTCTCGATAAAAGATTGTATTGTTACCAGTCTGTGGAGTGGGTATAGCTTGTAAGCCCCTATACAGGGAAAAAAAGTTGCAAAAAATTCTGGGGCGGGCGACCCTTCCCTGTGATTTACACACTTCCAAAGAAGTAGGAATTATTTTGAATTTTACATGAAATTTGCACCAATCTAAGGGGTGTTTTAATCTTAATTATTATTATTTACAATTTGTAAGAGGGGAACAAGTGACTAGTTAAGTTACAGTTAGTTACATAAGTTTAATTATTATGCTGTTTGTTAAACAGCATAATAATTAAACATACAGAAAGAAATCATGTTAGTTTACATCATAACTTAGTTAGCTCACAAAATGGGAATCATTCAGAAATTTGAAAAAATAAATATGAGCCTTATTGAACTTAAAAAATGCATTGCCTAGCCTTAAAATGTACATCTATATCAGAAATGTGATAAATAAAATTTTTTGACTATATAATGCTTTAAAAATGATACATTTGCTGAAGTCTTTTCCTCTCTGTCTGAAGCACCATTTGCACTTCCAAGCAGGTTAGTCAAAATTCTTACCGGATTCAAAAACACGGTTCAATAAAAGCACTTCAGTACGTGAATAAATCAGCACACGAAGTAAAACTATTTACACATTTATTTACAAGATTAACTATTTTAGAATTACTCTCAGAACGAGAGTTCAGAATCATTATTACCGACTCAGTCGGTTCTTGTAACAGTTCTACAGAGTGCAACAGGGTTGCCACAAAAAATATGCAAAATGAAACATTTACTTCAGCGCTGCCTAACGGCCAAATCGGCAATCACAACACACTGCCCCCGGATGAACAATCACTATTGTTCATCATCATTAAAAGAAAATAATTAATTAAAAATATAATAATCTAAATTAATACTTAGGTATTAAACACTTTCAAAGTAGGCATTTCAAATTCTTGGACTAAAATAAAATACGAAATTATACTTACATACAGTAGACAAGCAATATTCAAATTCTAAATACAATCTAAAGTTGGGATCTATAATAATAAAAATAATAAATGAATTATATGAATAAATGAAAAATAATGCAAATCATTTTATGACTGTCCATTCAAATATGAGTCTATTAAGTCCAGTTCAAATTTATATAGTAACTGAATGGGTCTCTTTATAATTCCTGTAGGTGTTTGAAGCACACAGGATCTAACTTTTGAATCACGTCCTAAACACAGCTCTTTAATACACCCGTACTTCCAACGATGCTTTGGTAACTTTTCGTCATGGATCAGCACTATGTCACCAACTTTAAATGATGACGACTCTGTAGAACATCCATGCCGTGATACGGTAAAGTCTTTTGAGACTGCTAAACTTCTCAGAACTCTACCTTAGACTCTTTTACGTGTCTCGTGGCGCCATCTGTCTCTGTTATTTGAAACTGTTGTACTGAATAAACTTTGTGCTTAAATTCATTTAAATTATCAATGTTTTTTGTGAAACTATTGTACTTTTAATTCATTTAAATTATCAATTAGTTTCTTAATACCAGATGCTGTTTAAAAATGGGACTAAAAATAAATTAGTCCAATACATGACAAATTACTGTTATTGTTATTATGAGTTTTAGTTTTAAATATGAGAGAGCAATATTTTTTTAAGGCATTTAAAAATAGTATAATATCCTTTGCGAAGTGCGAATTTGAAATGTGATTCATGACCTCATTTTGTTCCACGCATTCCACAACGAATTTCTAAGTATTCAAAATTATTCGTAGGTTTCTGTTTTATATTTACTATTATAAAGTAGA
>KK115881.1:425622-467084 GCA_000611955.2 Stegodyphus mimosarum | reverse complement strand
TATATATATATTTTTAAAAAAAAAGAAGATTTTGGTTTCTCATGGGAATCATAAATCATTCAAGCAGCTCAAGACCGTAAAATGGATAAAGTTTCTTTCGAAAAGATGTAATTAAAAAGGTTAAATTAGATTGATATGAAACAACATTGATATAAAACAACATGCAATAGTGCACTATTTTCTGCCAGATCTAAGGAAATATATTAAATATAGGTCAAGAACTAAAATGCAACAGAGCAAAATGAATATTAATTGACAAGCAAAAACAAGCAAACGCGAAGGTAATGAAACTAAAACACAACTGCAAAGGATAAGTAAAAATATTTATAAAAGTGAAATGCAAAGCAGGAAAACTATAAAAGTAAGTGATAAATAAACACCTTAGTTTAGCAGAGAAGCTAAAAAGAGTTGCCCATAGTTCCAGCAGTGCCAACCCCTTATAGCTTAAATTGCTAACAACTATAACTATCTCGAATGAAGAAGAGTTGAGTAAAATGGTACTCTTCTGAAGTATAGAAATAATCAAATATCGAGAATGACAATTCGTTGAACAGAAATACACGACCCAGGAATGTGACATAACAAAATGGATGCAATGTATATCAGAAATAAATTTTAAGTTACGAAAGAGAACTGTAAAGAACAACAGGTGGCAAATGTTATCCATACAAAGGATAAATTAATGATAATAATAAAATAATGAACTAATAAATAATTAGTTAAATCTGAAGAGATAGTGTATACCGAGTAAAATATAGAAATATATAGAAAATAAGTAAAATATAGAAAATATAAATGTCAACAGAGAGGCAGAAGGGAAAACGATTTAAAGATTAGCAAAAAGAAGAAATTTTTACCTTTAAAGATTACTATAGTTTTTTTGAACAGAAATAGAACCACAGGCTAATAACAGAAAAATTTGGAGAAAACTGTATGTGCATACACACATGCAATACATAAAGGCAAAAAGGAGAATTATTTTGTTTCGCTTTATTTATTTTTATTTTTTACACACACACACACATATGTAAATACAGTTGAAAAAAAATTATTTATTGCATGTACTCATCTAACATATTAGCTTATATATTTTAAAGCATTATAGTTACAAAGCTGAAGAATGCACCTCTTAAAATATCTATAAATAATTTATATGACTGCAGAAATGTAAATTAATAAATAATTAATGCAAAAAAAAATCCTTTTTCCAATAGTAAAAGCATTGCTGAAAAATATATATTTATCCTTTCATTGTTTCAATTGAATCTAATAACAACATAATTCATTAACATGTGCACTAGAAGTATTTGTCTTCTATAAGTTTTTGTATGTGTAATAATAACATTAATAATAAATACAATGTGTATGGCAATAAGTGCATAATGCGCATAAACTTTATGCATATAATGTATTAAGTATAATGCATTCTTACTTCATGCAAAATAAAATTCAGTATTAGAGTGCAATTACTTATATGTTAAACTTTATTTAATTTTTTCTGAAGTGAAGGCAAATGCATGGTTTTATGTTGTTTTTTAATATGCTTATTTACATTTTATAGATACAAACTTATTTTCTTAAACTTGTAGATCAGATTTGACGTTTATTAAAAAATCTTCAAAATGCTCTAAAATAAAAAAAATCTATTATCCATCTAAATTAAGAAAACTTTTTCATTAAAACTTCTTAAACACTAATAGAAAATAGTAATTTTTTTTGCTTTTTAATAATAACCTCAGTTTAATTTTTCTTTTTTTTATTTATAATTACCTCAGTTCTAAAATATGCAACACTAACTCTATCGAGTTGTGTTAGTAAATTCGAATAATCACTTCCATATAAGGCTGTATATAAAAAGGGATTTCTAAAGGAAATCTTTTTTAGCGTAAAGATATTTATGTTACTATCTTCGTTACAATGGAAATGCAAATGAAAGGTAGTTTCGCTTTTATTCCTAATCTTCGACCCCCCTCCAATCATCCCTATTTTAGTTTTGTCATCTACTGGTAAATTCGGAAACAAAAAATAATCCCAAATACGATTAAGGAAGGAACTTTATTTCAACACATAAGAAGAAATTATTTTCTAACGAAAAACGAGAACACAATTTAATCCCTCAGACTGAGAAAGTACACTTTTTTTTTTCGTTTATGCTTTTTAAATTAATGTTTGAGCCTCTTTCAAAGCATGAAACTGAACAAAAATGGCTGTAAATATGAGAGAAAAAATGATGACTTCAGTTTCTTCAGCCATTACAGTTTACATCTCAGTTATTCATAAACATTTCATTACTAGGTCACTAAATTTTAGAGTATATGAGGATATATCTGAGAATTTAATTCCTTAGGAATGAGCAAAGATCTGCATTGTAAGGTGAAATGATGAGCACTCATTTATGAATTTTATTGTAGCAAGCAAATTATTTTTAAATGTTAATTTTTAATATACTTCAAGCAGATTCATGTGTAATTTCAAATACAAGTTATAAGCAGTTTATATTTAGCGTAAGATTACTGATACAAATAGGAAACTTCTTTTCACTACGTCTTTGTTTCCCTGTTTAGTTAGGTAGTTGCTGATATAAAACTAATTCAACCGATTGAGAAATTTGAAGTCAGTCTCATCGGAAAATAGTTATGGTATCGGATAGGGGTGAAGAAAGTTTTGTTTTCAGTAGCTGTTTCTCCCTAAGGTCTTACTTGAATGCTGTGGAAGCAACTCATTTTACTAATCCTCGCTAATCATGAAATCCACAGTTCAACAGAACTTCAGCTAGTCAAAGCAGAAAAACCTGTGAAACTGTAGATATTTTTATGCAAGGGCTATGTATCTTTCATTTCTTTGAAGTTTCGTATGTTATTAAACAGTAAAATTTATTACGTTGTAGACATTTTAAGAAGAATATTTAGACTCTGAGAAATGTAAAAGTATTATTTTTATCTATTGTATTGCATATATCAAATTCCAAATGTATTATGTGGTACATATATGCCCACCGTATGATCTTTTACTTCGGACACATCTCATTATTTCTTGATTAAGCACCTGCGTAGATAACTTACCTGAAACCTAGTCTTTAATATATGGAACATCCCTTACGCGCACCTTATAATTAGTCCTAAAGTCTCGGACAACCTCCTTATGTTCTGTCAAAAACATAATCCGCATACTAGTATAGATACTAATTAAAGAATCGCTGAGGTGGGCCTTGATAAAGTTTCTGGGGGCGATTCAACGATTCGTCATGGAATAGGAGAGGTAGAAGCCGACGAGTGTACTTATGAAAAAAATAATTTATCAGACACGTCTGTTTGTGTTCGGAATCCTAAGCATTTTGCTTAACTCAAACAAAGTAACTTTCCTACCATTGAGACGTGATTAGTCTATAAAATATGTTACTTTTACGAATATTGTAAATGACTTGGTGTCTTTTCGTTCATTTTATAATTGAAGCATGTTTTGTTTTTTACGTTTAGTGCCATTTTTATTAATTGCATTAATTAATAAATATATTGGTAAATTGGTAAACGTTCTGAGTAAATAATATACATCATTATTGAAATTGATGAGTTATGCTACGAGGTATTTATACGTCTATGATTTATTATAATGTATATTATTTCTCTGAAAATTAATTAGTTTGGTGACTTTTTTTTTAAACTTCTGATCGTAAAAGATTCTTACTAAAAATGCAAAAGTGATAAATTTTAATAGTTTCGTTTAAAAGAGAGGGAATACAATTCAATAAGATAATGTACTTACCCTAAGCAAATTTTCAGATTATATGAAAATCTGTAAATAAAAGGTTTGAGAAATATTAATTTGACGCAAGCAGAAAATATACATTTTCATATTTTAATAAGTACAATTTGAGTGAGAATAGGCAAACATTTGTTTTAAACAAAATTTAATTTTCTATTCTAAAATAAAATCTTAAAGAGCTTAGAAATTTCACTTTCTAACCAGCTACTTTTATTGAAAAAGTCACTAAATGTATATTATGTACTTGAGAATTATGGCAAATCTCTAAGCTACGTATTTCGAATAAAAGGAACAAAAATAAACCTTCTACAATTATTTCTTGATTTCTTTGCTAATTACGCGTGTTTCGAATTGAAAGCAAGTACATGGACAATATACAATTATACTTCAGAGTGATAAAATCATATATTTTCTACAGCAATTCACATAGATTTTCAAACTTTATTCTATGAAGTTTCTTCATGTTGTGATTTATTCAAATATTTTGTACGATAATTTTTGCAGCTGTTGTATATATAACATGTAAATTAAAGAAATTTTCATCATAAATACAGTATTATAAGGTTTCTTTATAACTGAGGGCGATTGCAGTTAATTGAAACACATAAAAGGAGTAATATTTTGGCCTATCTGCCGCAAGTGCACTAAATTTTATTTTCTTTTAAAAGGAAATATGTATAATATAAAGTCATTTTAACATTTTAAGAGGCTATTTATCTTCAATGAATTATGGAGCTTATAAAAATATCTATGAACTTAATATTAAAAAACTGTTGCATTTTTACTTATCCTATTTTTTCAATATTAATATGTACCGTAACCATTTTAAGGACACCATTCAAAGAGCTGTCACGCGCTGGGAAATATAGATCACCCTAAGAATGAAAACAGGGAAAATACTTAGTTTGTGGTTCTTCGCTGTAAAAGAATGAATATGTATTAATGTATCAATACTTCAAAAAAGTAGCGAGAGTTGTTAAAATGTTGCAAGATTTCGATTCTGTAACAACTGACAAATACACTCCATCTACTTTTAAAACAGAGAAAAAAATAGTATTGATGTTATAAGCAGAGAAGAATGGATATCGAAGATAGAACTCCAGGATTGCTTGAGAAATTTGTGCTCGTGATAGCAGTAATTTTGCTGAAACGAATTTATTTCATCCGATTATTTCCAGCCTGGCAATTTACATTACATATTCACCTCTGCCAGATGATGGTAGTGCAGTTCAATGTAAATTATATCCGTTAAATCAGTTAATACTTAGTTTGTATTTCGGACGAAATAGCATATATTAAGTATATCAAATGAATCAGTGCATATTATGCCAGCCAAAAAGCACACGGTTCTAAAAAGAATGTTTAGTAATTTTGCCTTAATTAGCACACCTGATCAAATGCCGTTTAATTAATATATTTCGGAATTATGACCCGTTCTTGAGAAAGGAAAGCTGTAAGTGTCTTTTCAACCAATGAAAAGTCTTTTCATAGCACATTTCTGAATCTCAAAACTTATTATTATTATTATAAGTCATATTTAAAAAAAAAGCTGTTACTAATCATTGTTTGAAAAATCCGGAATTTAACACAGCTTAGGAGAACGCAAGTGAATGCAACTGGTGTTAAACTTCAGTACCCTCGATACTTTGCATAACCTTGTTTGCACTGGGTATCCAGAAATTAAACTGGATTACAAACAATTTTTCTGCTCCAGAAATAAAAATTTAATGTTTTTTGTATTCACACGTATATCATCGTTTCCATTATTCATATTTCATTGCAACTTTTTATGGGAAAATCTGTAAAATATCAATATTATTCAGTGCTATGTAATGGAAATATTTTTCAGAGAGGAGAAAAAGGAAAATTTTAAGAAAAGAAGCCCTATACCATCAGGGGTGGAAACAGCGCTGTTCTCTCAAGAGAGTGGTGCAGTTCTTATGCAAATAATATATATATATATATAAAATATTGCAAACTAAAATTATTCAATGTAAAGAAAGTAGTTAATTTATTTTATTTCTTTTAACAAAGTTATTAATAAACGTAAACAGATCAGTGTCTATTATTTTATTTTATTTTTTGTTAGTTGAGAAACTTAATTATATTACTATAAATATACAGATATAAATATAAAGGTATAAATATTGTACTGCTTCCATTAAACAATTTTGTAAAGAAAATGCTTAGAAGTGAAATTTGCTTGTGGATGCTTTACGAATGGATAGATGGATGCTTTACAGATAGGGTCTGCTGAATTTCTGAATTTGCGGTAGAAACTAAATGATCTGTGAGCGGTACAGAAAACGCATGCAATGCGTCAGAAGCATTTTGTATTATACATAATTTCAAGTGAAAAAATAATTTAGAAGTTGAATTGACGTCCGAACTGATGAGGAATCTATTGCTATTGGAAGCTTTGGAAATTCCTAATAAATCTAATGACATCACAGCTTAGATGATGTTAACTTTATAAAAATTTGAGATTCCATAAAATTTGAGGATGACAGATATATTTGCCGTGGAAGTCAAATGCAGTGGAATTACGGAATAATTCTGAGGTAGAAGAAAAACGATTTTAGAGTCACTGTGGAGAGGATTTAAGAAGGATCTGAAGTTTCATTGCAAAGCTGCGATCGATCAACATTTACAGGAATATACCGCGGAAGAATAGGAGTATTTAAAAACTGAAAAAGAGTACTTTTTGCCAAGTTAAGATGCAATTACAGAAAACAAAGGCATCACAAAACTTTGCTTTGTCTTCCATGCATCATCACATGCTGAAGGCAAATTATCATTGAATGGTTATTAGATAGATTGATAAAATCAAACGTTTCGATTTGAAATCGGTTTCACTACTTTTAAAAGGATGTAAATATGGACTTCTGGCTTTTGGAAAATCCAGTTGCGGCTCTCAAGCTTTTCTGAATTCCAATATACATCTGTTACTGACATGTAATTTGGTCACCCCTGCCCAATACCCTAATACTGAACTTCATTTTAAATTTTAAAATCTTGTATCAAACGTAACCATTAGGAAAAAATTGCGTTTTTGGTTTTATTTGAAGCTGTAAATCATAGAAATTTGCATTATTTTTGACTGAGAAAGAAAACGCTACTCTCTTAGTGCACAGAATAGCAGAAATTGCCCATCACCTACCTTGAGTCCACAGTTCTAGTTTTCAGTCTCATAAACTAGACAGATAGCATTAAGCAATCTGATAAGTAAAGGTCGAAAAGTTTGCTTTTCATTTTTTTTTGTACCTATACAACTCTATCGGCTATCGTAACTTCCAATATTAGGTTATGAATATTTTAGATTATGAAAATCTCGGGCAATTGTAGTGAGCAAAATGCTCTAGTGAGTGTACCAATTAAACGGCATTTTGTGCCAAATGATTGAAGAAATCTGTAGTAATTTTGGTGGGGGAAGGTATTAAAATTCGTCCTAGATGAATCGTTGCCTCAAATAACCGGTCGGAGAAGTAACTATATTTTAGATTCATATTAGTTATATCTTTCATTCCACATTATTTATATTTATCTATTAATAAATAAAGCATTTCAGAAACATATATACCTAATGCTCTGTCAAAGAAAATCACGCATGGCCCTATTTCCATGCAACAGTTTTTTTATATATTTATTTTTCATGTAAATAAATGCAAAGCCAAAGCATTCTGAAAGTTTTTCTTTTGTCAAAAAAAATCAACATAGAATCTGAATAATAGGATAACTAATGAAAGAATAATAGGAAGAGTTTTATCTGAATATATCTCAATAAAATATAGTTTTATCTGGCCTAAAAGAAAGTGTCGCATTGTTTACATATAACAAGGCAAATTTATGATCGAAATTTCACAGCTAAGTACTTTACATCTAAATGTTATGAAAACCATTTCCTTGATGCTTGCTTGCAGCATAATCTTTTGGATAATTTTCCCTCTATTCATTAATGCAATGTTAAGCAATCTTTGGGTATTTCTTGATCTCTACAGATAGGCTGAATGCATGTTGCAAATTAATACATAGATAAATGCCATTTAAAACTGAAAACAATGCGTTTGATTTGATTACAATGATAGATTCCAAATTTCATTTTAAATAAAAACTTTTATGATATTTTCCATGATTACCAGTGAAAAAATTGAGATAAGTTTCAATAAATATTTATTTCGTTATCACAATTAATTTTCAATCTCACTTTTTAATGATCAGATTGTGGAACTCAATTTTTAGCTCTCATATTTGAGCTAATTTATGTAATAAGCACTTCTTTTGACAAGCTTTCTAGTTGCATCTCTAGTACAAAAATGAAACCAGTAAGAAAGTTTTATATCACAGATCGTTCAAATGCGTATACATATTAATGTACATTTTTTTCTCAAACAACTCAAGGCAGAAATATTTTTCTCTTTTTCACACATCACTGTCAAAGAAACTACTCATTTGAACACCGCACAGCCTCTGGCCGATTTTTAGCAGAAACGTGATCAGAATATACAATACAATTTTAGAGAAAAAAAACTAGCTTTGCGCTTTAGTCTTTTTTCAAACTTTGAAGGTTGCAAAGTTAATTATAGAACGAAAGTAACTGCTGTAAAATGTGTACCAAAAATATTTTTAAAAAATTAACTTTTAGGTTTTGCTTAATCACTTGCTAAAGAAACTAAATAATTCAATCTACAGAAGACCACGATCAGTATAGTGGTTAATTTATTCACCTTAGTTAAACAGTGTAAATGAATAAATGAGGTGCAACAAAGTTTAGAGCTGAGAAAATTATAGAGAGATAATGATCATTAATTTTCTGAAAATGTGTCAAGCCTTTCGTGTTAAATTTATCATACTTCGACTGCTGAATCACGATTCATTTTTCTGAACATGAAAAATGAACTTTTTGAGGTACTTTTTAACATGTATGAAGGATAATTTTAGAACTGATGTTCTTCTAAAAATATCTCTAAATTTTCAGAAATACTTAATTCTTTGCAGGGTTTTCAAAACATTCGTTACAGTTCTAAATAACATATTTCTTAGAACTTCTGTTTTAATCCAACAGTCTTTTACAAGTAATAAAATTCAAGATTTCATCAGCATTTTTTACATGAATTTTTTTCACTTCTAAAATTAATAAAAATAAGTTCGTTTGCAATATTTGCAACAGTTTTGCTGATTAATATTAATATTAGAACAAAGTAATCAAGTTGCAGCAGACTATTTCGTCAATGTCTCTTTAAATAAAAAATTATCACTATATTCCTTACTGTACATATAATGAATATACTGTATTCGTTAAATCCGTTAGTGCTTAAATTGTTCTTTAGATTAAATAGTATATATTAAGTCCTTCAAATAAATTAGTGCATATTATGACAGCCAAAAAACACACGATTGTAAAGAGAATGCTGAGTATTTTTGCTTTAATTAGCACTGCTGATCAATGCCGTTTTTATAATATTTTTGGGAGCTTTGTCCTTTTCTTGAGAAAGGAAAGCAGAATATCTGCATATGCAGATTTGCTTAGTATATGAGTTTAATAATAAAATAAAATTCTGGGAAAATGAACATACTTGCTTTCGGTTATATTTGATTTTATTTTTTGCTTAAAGGGTTTGCTGGATGCAAAAGCACAGCAAATAAAAGATAGTCGCTTTACGATAACCAAAAGCGAGCTACTTTTCCGTGATGAAAAGGTTTATGCAAACGAATTAATTTTTCTAATGAACAGAATATGTAATGAAAATTAAATTTCAGTATGTACATAGTTTCAAGACTATAGTCGCAGTAATTGCAATATAATGAATAATTTGATAATTTTGTACCACAACCTATCTTAATATAAATGTAAACCACTTACCCAAAGCGTTCCTGAGCCTGGAATAATGAAAACTCGAGAAATTTTAAGCGGAAGGTGTTAATGTTTCAGGTGTTCTACTCTAACACAATTTGAGTACAACTCACAGAACTTTTATACAACCATATGAAACTGTCAAATAAATCCTTATTTGGGGTGTTATTCAACTTGCGTGTCACTGTGGCTTGAATACTAATTACGTCTTGATAGATTTGATCTGTCATGTGAGGTTTGACTTTCGGGAATAAAAAAATGTCACTCGGCGAAAAATCTGGTGAATATGGAGGGTGCTTAAGAACTGGCACACCGTTGTCCATTAGAAACTGCACCATAATTCCAGTCGTGTGAGCGGGAGCATTGTCATACAACATAAAAAATTCCTTCTCCTTCCATCGTTCCAGACGAACCATCTGAATCCTCTTGCATAACCGATGCCTGAGGCCCAGGAATTTCATTCCCAGTTTTATCCCAGTTATGATTATATGGCAGGAAACAAATCTGTAGAAGAGGTTAATAATTTTCACTTTCAATATTTTCAATTTGGATTTTAATTATTAAAGTATTTTCAGTTAAATTTCCTATTATTAAGAAAGAATAACAAAAACATCAAAAGAAATTCCTTCCGATCCGCACCTGAACGCATGAAACGAAATTAAAAGAAAATTCTACGGAATATTTTTTGGGGGGAAGGGGTATTTCGTAAGTATTATGTGTTTCAGCTTTGTCAATATTTTAAATTTCCATACAGCAATAAAAATCCTTTTATTCAGAAATAAGGCATTAGCTTATTCTCGAATTTAAATGCTCGTCAAAACTGACTAGGTATTAGTAGCGCAATCTCCATCGATAAGTCATCTTTTTTCCTACGGAAATGTGTTGCGACACAATATGCGTGCATTAATTTTTGTTACTGCACAATGCTTTCCCAAGGTTCCTTATCTTATAAGTTCCTGGTGATTCAAAAAGGAAATTTAGACACCTGCCGCGCTGTCTGCTGTGTGTCTTTCCTTCTTGTTTAAGTGCAAGTCTTCCGAAGAGCAAAACTCCCATTAGCCTTTGCAACACATGTTACCTTACTCAGGCTTTCAAATTTAAAGCATTACTGTCTGAGAATGAGAAAAAAAAAATTGACACATTAAAACTTGGGCGAAACGGTAAACTTTTAAAGTCTAGTAAATTTTTCGGGCTACTATATATACATGTAAATGTCTTAAGTAATTTTAATCGACCGTTGCATAGACGAAAACCGAATATTTTGGAGATGATGGAAAACACTTGATAGAAACTGGGTTACCAGAAATTAATTCCAGCTGCTGTTTGAAAGGGGCACCATCTCTGGCCAGTTCTCGTCCCGATATTCATGCTCTGACAGCTCTTAACACCTAAAAGGAAAATTTCTTATACTTTTTTAACAAATAAATACATTTAAAGTTTATTTTCATATACTCAGTATTTAAACTAAATATTTTACAATCATTAAAAGGTATTCACTTAACTTAATATTTTATGCTTCTGGCATGCCTAACTTAAAACAGCTAGCAAAATATGAACTTTTATTCAAATGTCTTTACACATTTGAGCAAATTTTGTAAACTTTTAAAAAGCTGAGGAACTTTAAGAATTCAATACCCATTGAGTTCCTGTGAACGTAATTTCAAATTATACGTAGCAGTTTGAAATGGGATGCTCAAGTTTTTCAGTTTAATGTTTAACTGAATCCCCCCATAAAATCATAACTGCTTTGCATATTGTCGTTAGAATATAACTTGAATAAAAAGTAATTACCTGATACTTGCAATCAGGGAGAGTGAAAGAAGATTCCCGATTTTGCACTTGATGTATAGTACCGGCTTTCCCTTACTATTTGAGTCTGATTTGAAACGCAGCTAGCTACACTGCTCTTCTGAGTAATTGGAACTTTCCTTAAGGTCAACACTAGTCGTTAATAATTCGCTCACCCCTTCTTACAGTCTCTCCTGAATAGCGTACCCCAGGCAATTCTGGGGAGAGTGGGAGGAGTTTGTGCGGGAATCTTAAAAAGCCTCCACTCTTCCGTGAAGTAATACGTGCCAATGTGATTCCCTCATTTTTACTTTCGTCAAGTATGAAAAGAAGTTTCCCTCCCTATGAATCGAATGTAAAGATTTTCAACGTCTGGACTTTGAAGTAAATGTGCATTCTGATGAGGTGGGAATCTAAGTAAATATTTACACAAGTAAATTTACATAATACGCAAAATAATTACAAGTAAATCAAAATAATACGCATGTATACAAATTACTTTTGCGCTTGTGTACTAGTTCAAAGATACATTATTAAATCAAAAACAATACTCCAAAAACATTAAAGAAAAGCTACCTCTGTTATAATAACATATCTTTATTAAGTTGACCGAATGGAGAAGTCTTAAATTAATTAAGTCTAAAACTTGCCTGTTGAATTTCCTAAAGCCAGAAGTTTCCCCATAGAATAGAGTAGCTAAATTTATAAAAATCATCAGAAGTTAAAAATGGAAGCAGATTAAAAAGTAGTTTAGTTGCTTCATTTCTTCCTAAGCCTGGTGAATCTGATGTTTGATTGGTTAAAAGAATACAAATACTTTCGGTCGAAAAGAGGCACCTTCCTTGGAATACTTTCTGAGGAAAAATTCCTCGCATTTTTTCAGAATGTGAATAACTTCTTCATTGCTAAAATAAACTCCTCTATTCTAATACAGTTTATAGTACGAGAAAAATGGAAAAAAAGGATAGTTATTTAGAAAATATGGCTTGGCACTAAAAAAAATGTACTTATATTGAATTCAGGCATCATAATATATATTTGCATCAAAATATAAATGATGGAAAATCTTTACATTCGTTTGGTCACAGAAACTTGTTTTCATACTCTTTTGACGTATCTGAAAGCTTAAAAATCTCCGGTTATCAAGCAATCCAGTATTATTAGGCCATCCTCTGCGTGTTTTTAGATGATTCCTTCTGTACAGCCTCCCCAATAAGGCGAACAAGAGATTATTTGTTATATCAGTATTCTACAATAATGGAAAGTCTGAAATTTCTTACATAAGTAAACAATCAGTAGATCAGAACGACAGAAATGATGTATTAATGTAAGTACTCAAGCAAACTGTAGTATTTCATACTTTTCGCAACAGCCAGAGTGTACGGAAATCTCGACTTCCAGTACTGGGACAGGCAAACGGAGAAGCTGTAAACGTGATGACTTGATTGATACAACTGATGATTCCCTCTCTCCTTTATCACCATACTAAACTCAGACAACTCAAAACACCAACATCTTTACCATCAATATCAAGCCTTCCACTGTCTTTCCAATTTTGAGCGGAAAATGTGCATCAGACGTGTTGTTTCTAGTTATTTAGAATGAACATTTATCACATTATTCTTAATTTAGTATTATTTTAGGATTCATGAGTTTTTGATGCTATCTGATAGGTTTTGTTTGGAAGACTAGGAGTGGTCTCATAAATTCTTCCCATGTAGATAAATCCTAATTGATTTCCGCCATTTCGGCTTTTTCCAAGTTTCGCAGCAAGCGTGCTAGCGTTTTGTTTTGAAAGAGATATATGTGACATGGCTTTCATGAAATATCAAAATTTCCAAATAACGTTTCTTGAAAATATATCAGTTAACCAGAAAGCTATTAAAAGGAATTATTAATAATATTATAACATTAGATAGCATTTCTCATTTTATTTAAATGTCAGAATTAGATCCTGTGAAAAGCCCAGCGTTAAGGTAGAATGAATAAAATCTAACTTCTGAAATTTTCTCTTCTAATGCTAGAAAAAATACTTATGCTTTTTGTTTTTGAGGCATTTTTGCTAATATAAGCAGTAAGCATACGTGTGCGTTAATCAAAAGTTTTTTCTTTCAACATTATATTCGCAATGTTAAGCAATATTTTTAGAAAATTCGCTTAGTTTTATGGCATCTACTGCCATAGTAATTGCAAACTAAATACATTGTTCAAATCCTTGGCAGCAAATAAATAACTAAAAAAAATTCTCAAAATAATTTAAAATCGTTTGATAAAACATAATATTTCACAGTTTTCCCGAGGATTGTTCTTTTGTGCTTAAGAAATGATTTCAGCTGTTAGTTACAAAGCTCTGTCGAGAAGGATAGATGAAACGCCTTTAAGATTTTCGCCAACGGAAGCATGTATTGTTAACACTTTAAAAACGAAACTTCGCATGATCAAAATTATCTTTATACAGTCTACTGTCTTCATATAGGACATGTTCACGATTTTCAGTCAACCTAACAAAATCATCAAACATTTTATTAAGAAGTAATAGTCTTACTTATAAAAAACATAGAGTTGAAGATGGAATTTTTATTATTGTGGAGCAGACAGAAAAGGATAAAACAGCGACGAAACCAAATTTCTTTACTTTTTAAAATTCGTCAGGGGAACCTACTGCAGCTTGTTCAATCATTGCTGTACCGCTTTTATTATTTGCTGTCAGCAAACATGTCATTAAACAGAATGCTGAATACGTCTGCTGAATTAATTCTACTCGATTGGTATAGAGGGAACGTTTTACTGAAAAATGATTACAATCTCCAGACACTTTTCATTGAAAACAGGACCACGCATCTGTTTTTCTCTCTTTCATCTTTTCTTCTTTCTGTTTTGATTAACCCACTGAACGTGGTTATCTCGTCAGTTATAAAGCCATTTCGAATGATACCTATTTCCTTTTTAAATGAAAACATTTCTTATTCCACCTAATAGTTGTTTTCGTTCAACATTTTCTCTCACGGAAAAAGACATTAAATTCAATAATTATGTAAATTTAGACTATTATAACTTGCATAATCCCAAAGAAACGATATATATGTCAGACGATAATTTATGAGAATTTTGCCATCTGTTTGGATATGTCATGAATTCGTCCGGATATATCTATTTAGCAAGTGTTAAATATTTATAATTTGTCAGAAGGTAAATTACATATATTAATTTCTATAAATTATTGTCAAAGTTGATCATTATCTAAGTTCCTATCAGAAATGGAATTGTATCGAAAGGCTTCTAATTTTTTTTTTCCCATTTTATTTCAAAACCTCCCATTTCTTCAAAGGTTAAATTAGGGAAGATTATATGGATATGGAAAAAAGCCCAAGGGTTTTCTGCTTAAGGGAAAGATAGCCTCCGGGCGAGATTTTCTAAGAGAAACTGTCTGCTGTTAACATGACGCATGTCAAGACCCACGAAAGCCGATCATTCTTCCAGTCCGTTCTCCTATGATCGAACCCAGGTTCTCAACGGGCCGTCTTTTCAAAGATTTTAAGAGCTTCAGATCCATTTAGCTGTCTTACTCATTTAAATTATCATAATTTTAAAAATTAATAGTCCTTTCTAAGCTTAACAGTACACATTTTGTTGTTTTGTACGTGTTTAACAAATTGTTAAGTTTTTATTCGCTTAATGCACACATGTTCAGTACAAGTGGTAATCTTTAATTTTCCCTGCTTTGTCCATTTCTGCAATCTTAGGAGAAACCTCAAATTTCTAACATGATGTTTAATTTAAATGGCAACACTCTTGAGTAATATTTCATTCTTTTTTATCATTAAATCTATTAAAAGAAGCGCTGCACCTTTCAGTTCTAACTTTTCATATGCATTAAACACTCACAAATTCAGTTTCACTAAAATCAAAAACAGAAGCTGCAAAAGATAAATATAATTAACCTTTACCTTCTAATAAAAATTTAAAAGCTGAAAAAACTTCATGTGATAATCCACAAGCTGCCAGTCTGTTGATTATAATATACAACACTTCTTTCATAAAAATCATCTATTTTAGGCTGACATATTTTTTTCACGATAAGATTACAATCGTTTAGAATTTTAAAATTTAATGCATGAAATTGTTTTCTTAAATTTATGTTTTAACCTAGCACTAATCTAACTTTGTATCGTACTAATAGGCAAATAATATAAAAATCTAATCAGAGATTGCTATTACATTCAGAATAAAATGCTACGATCTTTTTCCCCTTACATATTAGAGTTGAAACCAGCAACGGAATTTAATATAATATTCTTTAATTTGGGTAAGAATTAAATCTTTCGCCTAAGATCTTTTTTTATATATCAGTTTTTAACAACGGCAAATGGCTTCTTCAAGGTAGGGGTCAACTTATCCAAAAAATATTAAGTAATTATCCAAATAATTAACCGAAGCCTCATAATCCGCTTAATGAAACAGTTACTTATTAAACTTAAAATCTTATCCTTCTCAGGATTCTGCGTTTCTATTATTTTTGTTTCAGCTAAGCATTTAATGATTTAATATACTCTTATCGTGACTGTCCTTTATAATATTCTACAAAATTAAAAGTAACTGAAATTAATACCCTGTATTTTACATCTCAATAGTTCTTACGCTGTTTCATTCTACTGCTAAACTAATGGTGCTTCTATTTAGTTCTTTATTTAGATTAATTACATGAAATAAAATATGATTCTCATTTTCATGAAAGGTTGATCAGTGTGAAAAAATAAATTATGAATCTGCATTTTAGATGCAAATGCAATCTCGTATAATTATCAACGAACTTCTTTTAGGTTTTTTAAGGTCATTTTAAGTTTTTATAGTTGGAAGTTGGTCTTCTAGCATTTGTAATATACAGTAATAAATATACAGATTGTTAAAACCACGTTTAATTTAATGATTTATTTCTTATTAGTATCCAAACTTAATATGAGTCATAAATAAAATAAACAGCGATTTCACTTCCTTAACTATGGTATTCATCAACAATGGTTAATTTGAAAAATTTTAAAAATGAGTACAAATTCATATACATTGGGAACAACATATGTTGAAGTTTGTCAACTTGCTTACGAGTCCCAAACTTCCATGATCTTCAATTATTGCTCAGTTCCAATTCCAGCATTTATAAGATCTGCCCAAACCGATAATTAATATTAAGAACCATAGCTTTTCTAGAAAACCAAAGTGCACAAATATATGGTTAATATAGTTATACGAACTAAATAAAAACAGACAGTTATTCGAATTAATATCCTTTCATAATTTTACAATATGTGACAAAAATCATCTGTTTTGTATTGAATTAAAATCGTAGACTTTAATTCAATACAAAACAGAAAATCTGTCCAAACATTCCCATTAAAGTGATTTTACCATTGTAATTATTTAATTCCGCTTATTTAAAAACCTATCAAGAAACAGATATAAAACATACGGCAAAGCCCTTATTTTCGAAACTTATTTTTTACCTTCTTTATCAATTAACGCCAAACATAGATCTATTTTTAACAAGTCCCATAATGATGCAAATTCTAATTATATGCAACGATTAAAGTCAAAAGAAAAAAACTCACTTTTAATGCAAAAAATAACATAAATAACTTCTATATACTTAAATTATCTAGGACATATTTTAAGAAATTCTGTGCAGAAGCCGTAATAAAAGAAAGCCGTAATAAAAGAATTAAGCAAACCGTAATAAAAGAAATTTAGCAACTCTTAATGCATCATTTTGACTAATGAAATAATAACCTAAACAGAGAGGTATGTTAATGACTATAATAAGTTTAAAACATTATGATGTTTATATTAAAATTCATGTTATTTATTTATTTATTTATTTTGAGAAAATCGGAAGCTATTAAGTTCCTGTCCCCTTGAATCTCGGAAACAAAATATTTAAGAAAACACGCTTTCGTATTATTAAACATACATGAATTTCGTCTAAGGAAGAATTTTTCATATTATTTCTAAGTCTGAACTCTTAAACGGAAAGTGCGAAAATTCAACATATAAATTCTAAAATAAATGAATTTTAGTAAGTTAAAATGATGTAATTATTTGTATAACTCTAAAATAATAAATTAATAAAAAAATTATTAAAGTAAAATTATCTAATTATTTGTATAACTCACAATATAATACTATTCTTAAAAATAGAATAACAATCAGCAATAGTCATATTTAAAAAATAATAAAATTATTGAAATCTGCTTAGGAAAAGGTGTTACTGTCATTCTTGAAACGCATCCATGTCGCCTTTCATTAATCACAGTCCAATGACTTACAGGAAAATACAAAAGTTCTAATTGTTGCCAATTTTTGTTTTATTATTCAGTGCAGATAAGTAATGTTCCTCTGAACAAAACAGCAAATGCTTTCTCCGACATTCAAAACCGATGATTTCTCTTCGCGTTCGTCTTAGGTCGAGAATAAAGCTGAGTCGTGGCGCCATCTATCGGATATATGTCAAACCTTTCATCGGGGGACATAAGCAATTCTGCAAAACAAGAACTGGGGGAGGAGAGAAAGGGAATATTTTTGTAATTTAATGAGAAATTTGTATTTTAACAAAAAAATTAAATATAATTATCGTTTTAATATCAATAATATTTTGAAATTTAATAAGAAATTAATCTTTTTAGCGAAAAAAAAATAATTAGTCGCTTTAAAATGGAGCATTAAATTTTATTTATTTGTTCCAGTTTGTACAATTCTAATATTTTACATATCTGAATTTTTGTTTTAATCGTTTACAGTTAAATTAATTTTTATTTACGATTTTTTTCACCAAGAATCATTCACTTTTATATTTGAATAAAATTTGACATTTTATGTGTAAGCACATGCAAATGCTGATTAAGAGTGCTGAAACTGTAATATTTTTCCATATTTTAAGAAAATGCTAGCCTTTTTAAAACACGCCCTAATTAAATAATTAGAATTATTAATTAAATAATTAGGGGTTACAAAGCGTAAAGTTTGAGGGAATGAGGAAAGAAAAAGAAAATAACCAGCAATCAAATATAAAATACTGCAACAGTATAACAAACGATTGTTAATTATTTCAGCGATGGGAATTTTCACTCCGATATTCATGTTTTAACATCCGGTTACTGAAATATAGTTGATTCTGATAGAATATAGCTACAATAAACAAAACAAAAATGTAATTCTAAATACAGCTGTTGAGTAAAGCTTCCGACATGTACACATTTTCTTAAAAATAGTTTTGAAAAGTTCAAAGAAAAATTTCTTAATCATCTGCTCAAAACTGCTACAAAATTAATGATAGTGCTGTACAGAGAAGCTATTAACTTTAATAAAAGAAAGTTTGTAGATCTTTTCTAACTTTAATTAATCGAGACTATTTTTTAATTTCATCTTTTAACGCTTTATAGAAGTGAATGTTCATTGCTTGATTTGTATAACGACCTATATTTTGTAGAACATTAATAGAGAAATGCAACAATTATAACCTTCAACAAAATTTAACTTTGCTCTGATAAATATCTGCTTGACCTGTTCTGAAGTTACCTGTGGGAATCCAATTAGGATGTTATTAGCTTACATATATTGTTAACTCTACATTATTTTAAAGAACTTACATCCAAGGAAAGGTAATTTAATGAGAATGGATTACAGAAGACAGAATTAAGCCTTAAGAGCATAATTTTTTTGGACTGATAGTTATTCCATTAAATATAAATTCTTATTAGGCAGCAGTACAGGGGTTTAGGTTTATTCGCATTTATAGATTAAATGAACAAAGTATCTTCAGAACTGCCAACTTTATAAAAACTGATAACCCAATAATTGCTGTTTCCCGTTAGCTTGCGTATAGCATCCCGATGAAACTATTTAATTTTTTTAAACACAAATCAACCTTATTCTGTTTAGAATATGGAAAATTTCCTAAAATTTATCTATAAAAAGGAGAGTCAATCTTACTCTGTTTCACAAATCAATCACATTCTGTTTAGAACGTGGAACATTTCCTAAACTTTATCTATAAAAAGCAGAATTATGTCCGCTTTATTCCATTTATGCACCTTAGCAGGGCACGCCATATTTTAACTAAGAATTAATGTTGGACTTACACTCGCTTTAGAAGCCTCATTCACATCTTATTGGTTTCCAAGACATTTGCTGAAATTATTTATTTGTATAAACTTGCACAAGTCCGATAATTCAAATAAAGATAGAAATCAGTTTTATATTCGACACAACGTAATTACGGTATTATAAAACTGAAAAAGTTTGTAATTTTTCATTGAGAGTGCTCAGTTTATTAAATGATAGCATTATTGTACAGATGTAAATGATTTAATATTACATCACACTCCTGAACTGCAATTTTACGCCATTTATTTATTTATTTGCATTTAGTGATGCATCCTTAAATCTTAAATGAATTAAACAAGAATTATAGTTATTAAACTCAATTAAAGCTTCAGGAAGTTTTAATATTGCTGTTATGTAATATAGCCGTATACAAAACTCTTCCCTCCTAGATACTTTTTGCTCACCAGTAGCCGAGCTGGCCGAACAGTAAGATATCTGGGCACTTGTAGTTCGACTTGGGTTCAGAGTTCAGCGAACGTGCTTCATGGTGGCTTCATGGGAGTTTTTAATGTTTTCTCCAAGCATAACGTGTATATGAACCAACTCCCCTTAAAAATGCACCACGAAAGTATCTCTTCTTTTAGTTCTTATAGCTACTGTGGACTTTACCGTAATCCGAATAAACTGACACAGCCCAGATACTTTGTCTTTCTTAGAGAACAAGATCGTCCTGTTATATTCATTTAAAGACATCATAATGTTAATGAGGCTGACTTACGAACTTAAATTGAGGACAATGAATGTTTTATAGACTCATAGAACCCCGTGAGCTTTTGAAGTATCCTGAGATTTTTATCTAATATCACCACTTTCAAGCACAATAATAAGTTTGCTAAATCATGGGCCCCTTTTACTTGCGGGGCTCCCAGACAATGCCTATAGTGCTCATAAATTAAGACGGCACTGTTGAGAACAATGTAATAATGTTTTGATTTAGGTTGCTGTTACGGGTCTTGTCATCGTCGACATAAATCGTCTAAGTAAATTGTGCGTATATATATAAATTTTGCAGAACACACGAATATGTGAAGTTTTACGTAGAAAGGGCACCCGATATTTGTTCACAGGGGCTTAGTTTAAATAGAGGTGACCTTTTAAGATCCCCGCGAAGATCGCCGTTAGCCAAAGTGAGGTCAATGCCAAGAATAAGCTGAATGTTTTATTCATCAAGTTATGATTATAACGTTCGGTCTCGGCATACCAATTAATCACGAATAGACAGAAGAAGAAATATCCTGCTCAAGGAAGGAAGGGGGGAATAGTAATACTATGAACAGGGAAAAAGGGAGGGAAATTATCTGTCTGTTCTTGATTCGTAACGCGGGCTGTGGGGAGGTGGTGGAGGCATTTTCTGAGTGGATTTTGACAAAAGCAGCTGAATATGACAGTCGTATCACCTGCCTGAACAGCAGGAGGCACCCTGTTTTTTTTTGTTTTTTTTTTGTTGTTTTTTGTAGGCTTTTTCGTCTTACTCCTCCTTTCTGCGGGCTAATCGTTTGGTTGTTTTGGCGGTTGCTGAGTCATTGTTCGATGTTTTGATTGAGTAAAATAAACCGTCTTATCTTTCTCTGGAATTAACGATGATACCTAAAATCGATTTGGAAAGAATGTCTAACTCGGTGAATAATTTTCCTGGAATTAACGGAATTCAAAGATTTAGGTCGTGAACTTGAATGGTAGTTAATATTTTACTCAAAATAATGACTGTTTGATATTATATCCTTTTTCAAAAAACACTAAATTTACTACTATTATTCCTCTGGCGTTTTTGTGATCTGACCTTCAAACAATGCATAGCTATTTCTAAAAATTTTAATTTAAATTGACTGTTATGTGTCAAATTAGTACTATAAAAAACTTTAGCTATAATTCTGAGAAGAGTTCTTATATTTACTAAAAAGAAACTTCTAATATGGTTTGTTACAACTCCATAAAATTTCTCTAAAATATAATGCAAAACTGACATTGCATCTATGTTACATTAGCAGTAATCTATGTTACATTAGCAGTAATCTATGTTACATTAGCAGTAATCTATGTTACATTAGCAGTTGTTCTTTGGCTTAAACTGCGATTAATTTTGATACACAGCGCCGGTTGCTGTTGTTTTAAATACACGCAAGCAGCCTCTGAACTTTCAACACAGTACTAAATTTATATATGGTGCGTATTTAAACTAAATTAAATTGAAAACCACAGCCATGCCTAGGTTTTTTTTCACCTGAGGCAAAGCGGTGATTGTACGTCTTTATATGCAGTCAAATTAACTACAGTAAATCCTTTGTGGAGAACATTTGCCTTAGATGAGCCCCAGCGAAAGTGAACAATTTGTGAAAACATCTCCTTTCTAAAATAATCACTTCTACACATGACCACAGTCATCTAGAACCGTGGGTGATCATCTTAGAAAGATTCTAATGCATATCAATGCATTTTATATTATATAAAGACAACTATTTTAAATCACAGTTGTTAAAATAATTTTTTATCACAGTTCTATATATTTAGAAAACATTATTTATAATTTTAAAAAATGGCTAAAAATACCTTTTTTTATAAACAGTATTGAAATAGAGCGAATAATAACACAATTAACATAAAATATTACACTAGCACAATTTTCTAGCATTTTTTCCCCTGCTCGTAACAAATCAGCAATAATTTTTTCAAAATCTACTTGAATATTTAATTCATATCGAACAGAATAGCAGTGTTTAAAAAGTTTTCTTGGTCCAAGTAAAAATTTCATAGTATTACAAATTTGCTGTACCTTTTTTCTCTACTAGTAACAATTATAGGCGACGTTAGAAATCTTCTTAATGCAACGTCTCTGTATTCTGATATGGTTGAAATAAATCCGTTAATTTTCTTTGAAATACATAAACTTGTAATTGTTTTGGTGCCTACAATTATTGGAAACGCGTGTTTTTTAATTAGATATTTCTGATGAATTTCTGCATCATTGATAACATTTGGATATTAAAAGACCAAGTTATATCTCCCTTTTCTGAATTTACCTAAATCTAAAGATATTAATTTTTCACAAATTAAAAATCGGAAATCGGAAAATATCATATTTCCATATTTCCATTTTACTTGTGATATCAAACATCTATCATTTCTTTAATTTCTTCTACGAAAAAAAATATTTTCCTGTAAAGTTAGTTCTTTAATTTATTGAAACTCGAAGATCTAATTTGTTTACCTTTCTTTTTCTTTTCTCTCCAATTTCTTATTTTCTCTCATCTGCTATGAAGCAAGAGATAATTCCTTTCTTATATACTGCCTAAAAGAGAAAAATGCAGCAGCATAAAAGAGTGAGAAGAATGTGATGAGGATTTAGACAGACAGAAAAAGCGTATTTAATTAAGTGGTTTTAATTCCAAAAAGCTACAGCAAACCAATGTAGAGAGTTATTAGCGGGAAGTAGGATCACGTCTTGCGGCGATACAAGAAGCAACCATTCGAGGTCCAAATGAAATTAATGTATCAATAGTGTTCTAATGGTAGATAGTCACACGTTTTCAACCGTATTTCCCAGTTCATCCTCTGACCGAACCTGCGGCAGATCAAACAAACGACTGCCAGTTACATCCCACGTACCCTGAATACAGGTGGGAAATCTGGAGACTTCTGTGGCCACGAAGGCATCTAGATACCTTGGAGGGCTTGCCTGTTGATGATTGCGGTGAGGCGTTTATTTTTGAGAAAACAGCATTTTGCAACTGTTTCAGATAGGAAGCAAACGGCTACAATATATGATCCCTGTATTGTCGTGCCATCATAATGCTTCTGATACAAACCGGGTATATATGGCGATGACAACCCAAACAATGATGCTGCGTGTCGAGCTGTATGACGTTTTCAAGTCTCAGAAAGACTGGACCTGTCTCAAGCTTGCCTCCAGACTCCTGGGAAAAGAGAAGCGAGCTTCGTTGCTGTACACTAATTAACATGTGCCATTCAGTCGTGTAAGTGGGTTTGACTCAACACTATTGAATTTTACTGTATTTGTTGTTTATTTAATTCAATAGGACGAAAAATATGAGATCTATCTGCCTAAAGGAGAAAACGGCCTTTGTAGATAAATTTATAATGGAAAAAATTTTGCGTTACACACTGACGAAGACATCCATGAAGCCACTCCATTCCATTAGCTGGAATTCGAACCGAGGTTAATTCCTCTGTTAAGCGTATAGTTACAACTTTTGACTAGAAGATTTTATTTACCTCTTTTGTTTCTAGCGGTATTAAATTCCGCGCAGACAACATGCGTAAAAACTTAAAGCCGATTTGCTTCAGATTTTTTTTTCAGCTCATTGAAGTGATTTAGTATTTTATATTTTATGTAAATTTGATAAATTTATCAAATGTTAAGCAACAATAACGATGTGAAAATTGAAAAAAATCTATGAAACTGATTTTTCTGTCTCACTTAAAGTTCTCAGTTCAGTTTGTTTAACAGATAGCAAAGAAAATCTGCTAAGAAAGGATGCCTCGGTGGAAAACTTTTAAGAGGTACTGGTTCATATTTACGTAAAAAACGAATTAAAAAAAAAATTTTTTTTTAGTGTTGAAAAGCACACAGGGCTATTTTTCTGAAGCAAAGCATGCCTTCGTGGAGGGCTTTGTGCACTGTTTTGTATTTATATTACAGATGAAGAAAATCACTAAAACTTCCATGCAGCCACTTACTTATTACCGAATACTGAATTTATTTTTAACTTCGCTTTTATTGTGTTAAAACTTTTTATTAAAGATGTAGAGACATTAGGTTATTACGAAGCAGGAGAGGTGAAAAATAAGCAACGCCTTCGCCGGGAATCGAACCACGGACCTCTCGGTTACGCGTCGAGCATGCAGACCACTACACCACGAAGGCGTGCGAAGAAGGCGGGAGAAATACCTTACAAAGAACATTTATTTTTAGTACTTCAAAACAATGTTCATTTAATTCTACCGCTATTGCCAATATTGTCTGGTATTAGGGACAATTTTTCCGTTAGCACCGGTATGGGCGAAAATCTATGTTTTTGCGGTCTTTAATATCTGTTATATTAGAAATGGGATGAAGGGTTTGTTTAATTCTTTCATTACACTATTCAGTATTTTAAAATTTTTTTCTGCGTCTTTGATATTAGACAATTCATTTTATTCTCGCAAGGTAAGCTATTGAAAGTTTAGAAAAAGAAAATCATGCCTTAATTCCTTCATTCTCCAGTCTTAATTGAAAATAGAAATGAGGTTCGATTCGCTTTAACTCAGCTAGCTCGCTTTAACTCAGCTGCTGAAGTTATTTTAGGAATGATCGTAAATGAAACCAACTGTGCAGTTCTGAAAAAACTAAATATGAATACAACAGTATGAAAACTAGAAGAACACTCCTGCTACAATGTAAACTTCATAACAAAAATTGATCAAGAAACTGAAAATGAGCAAAAGAACCACGAAGCAAAACATCGAAACATTAGGAAACTGTTGCATTTGAAGGACTAATTGTCTTGAATGTTTAAAATATCTCTAAAAGCTCTAAAAATAGTACTCTCAAATAACACTATTTTGAAAACTTTACTTTTATCATACTTAGTTTTGATAATACATATAATTTCTACCAAGTTTGTGTCACTTAGTGTAATAATAAGGTATTAATCGGGGAACAAACAGATAGATATTTCATCTTGGAAATGGAGGACCTAAATTTAAACTGCAATAAATACACTAAAATATTGTAAATGCATATTCCTTTGCTTCGTAATTGTCTAAATGACACTTTCTTCCCTTTAGTCATACTGTAAAAAACAAGTTTCCGTACATATAGCTTATAAAGTATGTGTTAATTAATTGCTTGTGTGACAGGTAAGGCTTCTGGTCAAAAGTAGGTTACTGGTTACTAATTCAGGGGCAGACAAAAGGCTATATGCGCTTTTTGATTGTAGGTAAGAAAGGAAGTTTAGTCACGAGCTTCAGCCTAGTAAGCCCTTATATGTTTTGCCGTATTCAAATAACTAACGCAACGAATTACAGATACGCTCCTAGAAGGAGTCTTGCATTTAATTTGCAGTGTCATATGGGCACTTAATTGTTTTTATTTCAGAATTATGAAAAGAATAACTCAAGTTAGATTGCTGGAAGACAGCAAAGGTAAATGGTTAGGTAATCTTTTAAGGCGATGCATCTTGATGATGTCTATCTATACGAAGCGATGCCTTTATTTCTAAAGAAAACTGGGCTGATTTCCAGCGGTCTAGCAAGAAAAGAACTTAGCAATACATTTAAAAAAATTACGTCTTTTGCAAATTTTTTCTTTAACTCCAATAAAACGACTGTTTCTCGCATCTCTCTTCTCTTCTCTGCCTGTCGACCGGTCTCTTCAGGTACCTCGATTGCTTTTCCTTTCGTGCCCCCCAGAGGAGTAATACATATTAGTAGGGATTCTATGATTATTTTAAGATTCTAGAGACAAATCCATTGAGATGGTTCTATCCTATTTTTGAATCATTTGCTAAGTATACCTGTGCTCCTGTGAGATCCAGTATTTTGACCTAGTCCGGGGCTCCCTCAAAAGAGGGCGGAAGCTATAATGAATTTTTATCTTGCTTGTGTGAACCCTAGGGTACCGGAAAGACCAGTAATACGAACCAAGCTACAATTATCTGTTAATTGCAAAAGCATTATGGAAGGAAATATCTCCATTAGTGAGGCTCAGACCTAAAAGAACTTCATGGAACCCAACAAATGTATGGAAATTGAATATGTTCCTCGAATTTGAGCGAACTTCTAGGGACTCAAGTGAGGAAATACGTCACATATTTACTTATATGTTGAACAACAAGAGTGGTGTCTTTATCGAAGTAACAAGAAACGATGATAGTGCCTTCCTGTAGCAAGCAATCCAGGAAAATGAGGCAGTGAAGTAAGAAATGGATATGAAAAGCCCTACATGGTTGAATCCCAAGATCATAGTGTATAATGTGAATGAAGATATTCCCAAAGAAAATTCAGCTCAAATCATTCGGAGGCAGAACTGCGAATAGGACGTCTCTATTAGGGTTAAGTTTTCAATGAGAGGACCCTATGGGAAGAATTGGATTATAGCTGTGGACCCAAATATCTTCATTCTCATGTAGAAAATTCAGTAAGTTAACTTGCAGCGGACTCGGAAGACTGTGCGTGAATTCATCATAGCAACGCAGTATTTTGATTGCTTTGGATGTGGACGCATGAAACGCAGTTGCAAAGAAGAGCAAATTGCTCGAATTTGGGAGAAGGTGGAGATTTGAAAGCAGGCTGGCCGCAGATGAAAGCAAAGTGCAACAACTGCACGAAAGCTAATGAGAGATTTACATTGGGTCTGAATGTCAATCACGATGCAAAAGACGTGCTCAGCCTATAAAAGAGAGCTTGAGTTATAAAAGGAAGGAAAACTATGGATAGGTAAAAAATAATTAAGCTCAATTTCCAGCATATAAAGAGTGCAGCAAAACAGCTAAGGGCGGAGAAGGCTCAAAATAGTGAAATCGTCTTAGTATGTATTCAAGAACTGTATTTTTATAAAAACAAGTTTTGAGACATACCGATGAGCATGCGCAGGTGTCATAAAGATACCAATACTACAGCAGCAGTTTTAGCCAATAATTCCGGACTATCCGTCCTCAAAGTATTCAGCTCGGAATATGTTGTGGCTATCCTTGTGGAAGGAGCTACATTATTCATCCCATGCTCTGTTTGTTGCCCCCTTCCAAACCGCTCGATACTATCCTGAGTGATTTAGACACTATAAATCGAAAAAAATAACACGTATATCATCTCGGTTGACTTTAACGCTAAGCATCCTTTATGGGATACTTTTCATATAGACCCAGGGGGATCGCAAATTCAGAGGATGGTACTGCTTCATGTATCGAAAGCGTTCAGTACCACACCCACTTCAGCCGTACAAGTTACAGGAGGAGCATTACCACTGGATTTAAAAGCGGACCAAGAATCCAAGATTTATAGACTTATGCATTACAAAAAGATCTGACAATGGAGGATCTTAGGATAGAATTCAGTTGATTAGAAAATTAACTTACACCAATGAGAAAATATCCTACGAAGGTCTCGAAATATAAGCGGACTCAGAACAGCCCAAAATAAGAGTCTGGATATCTTCACTGACTCTTCGAAAAGCACGGGCCAAGTGGATTTAGTACTGGCCTTTAGTAATGGAATAAGAATTGAAACACGGATTTTGAAACTAAGTAATCAAAGTACAATCTTCCAAGCGGAAGCGATGTCTTTAAGGAACACAGTCTTGTGGGGATGCGACTTCCTAAAAATTGAAGACAGTAGCAGAACTGTTAAGATACCCACAGACAGAGTATTCTAAAAGCATTGAATAAAACAAAGATTCTGTTAGTTTTAATTAAAAGAATTACAAGAGAACGCCCAGTACAACTCAAATGGGTGAGACGATAATGAAACGGCAAAAGGGGTAGCCAAGGAAGCTTCCAAAAAAGAGGAGGTGGATGCAGAATTGCCGCTCTCGAGACCAATGCTAAAGCATAAAGTTGTGACTAAATACTGGAACATTGGCAAACACGATAAAATGAAGCTGATACGAGAGAGCTTACCTATGAACCTTCTCCCAAAGTATCTCTCAAATGAGTAAAGACAGACAAGCTGCTGTGTCAACTAGTGAAGAAGCTTGGGAAGTTCCCGTCTTACTTCAAGAGATCCTTTCACCGCAACATCAAATGGGGATGTGGCACATCAGCAGAACTGGTGGACTCAAACCATTACATAGAGAGATGCCACTACTTTCATATGTAAGGAAGATATATAGAACGCTTCTTTATTGTCCAAGACAGGGGCCTGAAAGCTTCTTTATTGTCAAGACAGGGGCCTGAAAGCTTCTTTATTGTCCAAGACAAGCTCGATAAATGACATTCCATGTATTATTGGATTTAGGAAAATAATGCAGAATATTATAGAGCAAGAACATGAAATAATTGTCGAAGTATCCACTGTTCCTCTATAAAAATTCTTTGTACTGATACATATCTACATCTCTATTGGCATTCATTTGTAAACATTGTAAGTATTGCATGTATTTCTTTTTGTATGATTTGTCATATACATATCCTTGCAACTAATAAAGGGCCAGATGGGCTTACAAATGACGTTGACGAGGTCAACAAATCTTTCAGTTGGGGACTTTGCTTTGTCCGGCACACCCTTATCTTAAAGGCTGTGTGGTACTAGCATAGGACCAAAAGCTTATTTTGGCAAATTTTCGGCAGATGTGTCAAAATTTCATCCCCCCCCAATATTCTTAATTGAATGGGTCGGAGAATCAACATTTAGTTACTTCTCTTTCGCGGACGTAATTTAGGACGTTCCTTTTCCCTGAGCGCATCCTTGGTGAGCGCATATAGAAGAAGATCCTTGCGTAGCCTTTGGCGTTACCACTCATAATAAATTTTTAATTACCGTTTTTTAACGTTTATTTGCCTTTCGTATGATTTAGCTTACAGTGCTGTCTTTTGGGTTTCTGGTTTCATCACGAAGCCTTACAATGCCAGTAATAACTGTTTACTTTTTATACAGTGCTAGTTCAATTAAATTATTTGAATGAACAGAACAAGTGATCATTAAAATCCAATATCATGTTAGATAACTTTTGCCCTCTTAATTTCCTAACTATTTTGAAATCTCTATTTGGACTTTAGCATTTCGAACTGAAAGCGCCCATATAGGCTCAAAAAGCGTTTAAGAACACCCAATTCAATTTAGACTTAAAAGGTATATTTCATTGTAATTCCAGCCTTAATTTAGATAAAAATTTGTCATAAGCTTGAAGCCTTTTTTCCTCAAGGAAATAACAATAATGGTTTAAATATGTTATTTATCTGAAAATACAATATAAAGGGCAATTGCTGCTAATTCTTTTAGTATTATGTTTACAACTGAAACAGGTGCACTCAAACATTCTACTCATAACTGTAAAAATAATAAAATCCAGACCAGAAGTTACCAAAATTCTGTCTTGTAAATATTAGAATGTGAGTTTTCCGCTTCATTTCAAAATAAACCTTTCCTTCGAATAGTAAAATGAAGAAAAGGAATGTTTACTTTCTTCTAAAACTGTTCTTTCCTTAGAAAGTTAATTAACAATCATTAATGCTTATGGAGCCGCTCAAATGGTATAGTGTAGTGAGACGGTGACTGCCGTACCAATTGGCCCGGTTTCGAATCCCGGAGAAGACATGGATGCTTGTAAATGTGTAAAGTCTATGCGGCATGGAGGCACTAAATATGTATGGTGAGCCTAGAGTTCTGTCGAGTGGCTTGGTGGTGGGGTAAGGCAGGTGGGAGACCCTCGGACCAGTCCTCCGAGTACTGTCCTTTAAAACTGGGGTGGAAAAATACTGTCACCTGTATAAGGCTAGAAGCTCATGCTAACAATAGATGCAGTCTTGCACTACTTGCCACAACGAAACTCGTAGTGTTGTTCAGATTAGGTCAGATACATGAAATTCAACACAACAACAATATCTCTGGAACACGCTCATGAGCGTACATCTACCAGTTTTTCTAAAGTTTTAAACACAAGGTTTTAAAAAATTCCGAATGGTTGATTTTTTTCTGTGTTTTGTTGAATTTAGCAATATGGTTAAAACAATACATCTGAAGTGTCTCGCATTTATTGCGTCACTCAATTAAAAAAATGAAAGCTATTAAATTTTCAAGCATCACTAGGATGCTATTAAATTTTATAAGTGCCACTAGAACAACTTAGAATTTTTCTCTTCGACAACAGATCAGACCCAGAACTTTCCACTTAAGGTTCTGTCGAGTGCTTTTCTAAGTAAGGTATGGAATACTTTAAATTTTTGTTTTTAATTTTTTGTTCCTCTTCAGATTGCTGGATATTTCTTTCCTGTATTCTAGTTTGAGATAAATTTTTTCTCGACCCTTGTATAAAATAACAGAAAGGATCTCACATTCCAGCCATAGATTTTGCTTTTTCAATAAAACGCCTTTTGCCGTACCGAATGGTATAGGATAGTTAACAAAGACTTGCCACCACGTTGTTGGTCTAGGTTTCGAATCCTTAGCTAGGCATAGATTGTGATAGCAAAGTCTTCGCTGAGAGAGGACACTTAAATTACTTCCTAAATTCTCTTTAGAGCATGGTAATAGCTCAAAAAAGGAGCCCGGGAGCCCTCTCTGTGATTTTATTGCTAAGACTTACCTCACTTGATTGCCAGTAAATTCCAATCAAGTCCACGAGTTTTATCGTGGCCAAGACCGCAAGGGTTACACCTGTAGTTTTAAGTCTTGGACACCTTAATAGATGATAGTACGAAATTTCCCAGGTCCGTCCCAGTTTTGAAGAAGAATGCCCTATACTATTGAAAGGGCTTCTGACCTAAGTTATTACCAAGCAGAGCATTTGTCCTCTCAGTAAAAAAACACCGGTCACCACCAAACACTTTTTGTAGCATACTCGGCTGTTTTAAGATTATTTATGGTTACCATTAAACAAAAATACATCTTTTGAACTTACGCGCTGCAGATGAACAAACTTTTGAGTGACTAGAAAATAGTTTTGTTACAATAATTAATTTTTGACTAAATGAGGTATGTCAGAATGCCACTGCCAATACAGTATATGCAAATTGCTGAGTATGAATTAGACGTAAGGACATACAACGTTAGTATTATGCATCTCATATATGAAACGGCTATCCATTTCATAATATTACGACGTTTTAGGGACACCTGAGGCGTATTGTTTAGACTTTCAGAGCATATTCAGAGGAAGTGTGAAGAAAGCTATACGACACTCATTACAACTTAGAGTACCTATTGTTTAAATCAAAGTTCTCCTAGTACTGATAATTGGTAAAATAAAGTAATATTCTTACAAATATTCCTATGCGTAACAATGTATGAGTAAAAATAGATAACAATTAGATTATTCATAGAAATAAATCATCCGCTAGATGTCGTATCACAATATGCACATCAACCAGATACACACAATAAGAATGCTGAACGTATTACCAGTAAGTACAAATACCAGTTCACTTAATACCGGACATATACTATCACGCTGAATCATTGTAACTATAATTTACTAATGCAATAAATGAATAAGGCTATGAGGTCAAAATTAAACCTCTACATAAAATTAGATCATTATGTTTCGTTCATAAGCACCAATTCACATAAGGTAATACAGTATATAGAATACAAAATCAGTGCACTATACAAATGCATTTTTCCTAGTAACAGTTTTTAGTACCACTACTTACATTAATAATATAAAATACTAATACAGAAAATCAATAAGATAATTTTTTAAGATTAAAACATTAATGAAATCAATTCGCTCAATGACGTACAACAATCCCCACAATGCCACACAAAAACATTAATAAGAAACATTAGTGCATTAATATGCTAATATAATACTCAATAAAAGAAATTAATAAACAATTGGATGCCATTTTAAAATAGATTATTAATTAATACCAATCCACTGAATGCACTATAACATCAGTACCTTGTGCAGTAACCAGTAGTTATAACCCATAAAATAATGCCAGTTTATGTGACGCTTCACAATAATATCGCTACGGTACATAAGACCAGTATAACAGTATTGCGAAATTACTATTATGGCGTACAAAAACTGACCATGACCTCTGCAATACGCGTCAAGTATGCTTCCAATTACACCACGAAAGCATGCGGAAAGGAGGGAGAAAATACCTTTTAATATGATGCTTCACAATAAATAACATTAAAGCTCAATACATAAAAGCAGTGCATCCAAAATCTTAATACTTACTAATCTTAATTAAATTAATAATGTTCAAAATACAGAAAAAATATTTAAAAAAATTTATATTCAGATTAATTTCAGAGATTTTCGTCTATCCAAGTTACAACTGATACTAAACATGAAATGAATGCACTTATACATATGCATTAAACTAATTCACGCAATAATGAACGAAACATGAATGCAATAAATTATACTATATCAATACATTAATATAATATTATACGAATGCAATCAATTGATGCAGTGCAAATAAAATATTCAATTAAATCATGTTTTCTTTTCTAACACATATAGAAATGATTTCTTGCTGTCTATTTTGAAGGGTTTTATTTTCAGTGATACTTTTTATTTAAATTGGCCAGTAAGTGTCCCCTGGACGGCGTAAATGCAAATGCTTTGTGCATTGACAACCGAATGTACAATGGTTAGGATTCAGCGATCCACAAGGGCAAAGATTTGATTTCGCAAGTCCGAACCTCGATAAGTACTCTGGGTCTGGTTAAGGAGGTTGTCAAATATCTAATCGAGCATGGCAAATAATTGGAAATCTTGGGAATAAACTTATAAGTCCATCTTCCTGCTGTAGCATCATGCTAACACAGCTGCCACCATCTTATTATAGTTTCCACAGTTTTTCTTTTTAGAAGTGAATCTGTAAATCGAGGCGAAATATCCTCTGAGTTAATGCCAAAATCAGCTTGCTTTGATATGTCATCTGCTATTTCATTTCCCTGGATGCCGACTTGTGCAGGCACCCAGCTAAATGTTGGACATACGTGAAGCGATATGCTAAGTAATTACAATCCGATGTCATTAACTAGAGAGCTTCTACTAATTATTCCTTTAATCGCCTCAAGACTGGATTTTCAGTCAGTATGAATTTTGGTTTTAAGCCGAAACTTACTTTAAAAAGTAATTGCCTTCTTAATGACAATCAATTCAGCTTGCAAAAGGGTGAGTTTTTGATGTTGAGTCTTCGGCTCCATTTTCCAACAATAATACCACTAATGAATATACATAATTCACAACCAGTACCCACATCCGTTCGCAAACCATATGTTAAGAGACAGCTTCCTTCTAACTGTATGGTGGAGGCTTGTGTAGTAATTGTTGAGCTTAGACTGTAGCTAGCAGGATGAATGTCAAGCTGCTTAGTGACATTCTCAAAATCTGTGAAAATAAAATCTTCATTCCACGTGGAAAAATATCTTCGCAGAGACGAATGATATTACTAATAATTGCCTCCTGGGACAAAATCCATTGATGGACTTCCTGTTAGACCCGTAAGAAGAATTCTCTGGCAAACGGATCAGTGAGCCTCTCAACTCACTTCCTCTTCTACTAACCCTTCGAGAGGCCTTAAGGCTCGCCCTCATGCCGCAAAGACGCTATCCGCTTTCAAGCATCCATGCTTTCTCCGGAAATAGACCCCGTGACTAAAACTACGGCAGTCAGCTTCGCTGTCAAACGCTAGCAAGATGGTATCTCTGCGATATCTAATATAAACTGAAGTTTAAAGTAGCTAGTTTTCCTCTGTATTTCTACAAATTAATAATCCATTCCTAACGTCCTGTTAAGAATATGCAACGATTCGAGGTTAAGCCCAGAATTGTCAGCTTATTGGGACATAGAACTTATTACTAACTCAATCATATGATGTTTGATTTTCCTTCCTAATTTATTTTTTATCTCAGTGGATGGTAAACTTGCAGTCTACGTAAAAGAAAAGACAATTACGTTGCTTTATCAGAATAAATAACTTGACCTAATCTATCATAGCCTGTGTGTGTATAGTCTTTTATTTTCTTTAATCTCCCCTAAAAAAAGCTTACACTAGGTTTCTTTCTAAAACACAAATTGGAAGAAGTTTTTAAAATTTCCCCAGAAGATTAAAAATGACGCCGACTTCATTAGCCGAAGTTTAAACTGTTAAATAAATGTTAGAATCCCACTGGGCGGAGGAAAAAGGGAAGAGTTTAAATGTGTATTTAAGAAATAAAGTTGAACCTCAAGGGGAAAAAAATGTCAGTTTATTTAGCAAAATATTAACATTAAAAAGCAGAACTTTGCATTGCTATTTCTAGAAAGTAGCTTAGACTTGCTAGAAGTTATCAAAAGACCTCATAAGGTCAGGCATGTGGGCATGTGGTCAGATGCATGCTAGGCATTCAAACTGGCCCTATTTTCAATTTTCTCCCTCCTTTCTAGATGCCATCTTGGTGTAACGGTTACCACAGTCGACGCGTATTCGAGAGGTCCGGGTTCGAGTACCGACGAAGGCATTGCTTATTTTCCACGTCTCCCGCATAAAAAAAAACCCTAATAAATAGAGTTTTTTTACACACCTTTTAGTTCTGGTGCCCTGTAGAGGTTCAAAAAACAATACCTAATGTTTCTACAGGGGCACCCGAACTAAGAGGTGGTGAATGATGATTCTTCAAGGCCAGGATTTGGCGATTGGGCCCCCTAATCCCCATTAGCCTTTTAAAAGGAGGATATATAAGGTATTCTCTCCCTCCTTTCGGCATGCTTTCATGATGTAAGGTCGGCACATTCGGCGCGTAATCGAGAGGTCCAGGTCCGAGTCCCGGCGAGGGCATTACTCATTTTTCATTTCTCCTGCTTCAAAATAACCTAATGTCTCTACAACCTTATAATATATAACTGAGCATTAATAATAGAAATTCTCAGAAGTCAGGTCTCTCTTTTTAAATGCAATACAGGGAATTACGATTTCTGAGCTATTGCCTCCCACTATGCTTGAGAATTAGTTGGAAAAAATGTACCATAGAAGAAAATTGTGAAACAATCTTAAGCTGCATTATTTAACAGGTCTAAAGCATAAATATATTCAGAGATCAAAGTCTGTTCTCAAACGAAATCAAATAATAATTCATGCGAATATAAAGTAATCTGCAACATCGCCTAATCAGCCTATGCAGAACAGTAAAAATATTGTCACGAAATGTATCAAGAAGTACAATAAAGTGGAAACGAACTTAATACAGCGTTTCTCGAACTTTTTTCAAGTCTGGACTATTTTTTATAAATTAGATTGTTCTGCGGATAATCTTATTCTTGTTCACTGCAAGAGCAATTCTTTTAAACACAAGTTACTATAAGTATACTTGTACTTTTGAAATATAGTTAGCTAAAATTAGTTAAATCTTAAGCTGGATTTAAGTAATTAAGTTTATATAAATATATATATTAATATAAATTTTCTTACATTCATTTTTAATAATCAAGGCTCTTAGAGTTCGAATATCTTTATTTCAATAACTAAAAATTAAATAAATGTTAGTAGTCACGTTCATAAGATGGATAAGCTTCTCGATTCTTGCATAGCTGTTCTATGTTTGGATTTATGCTGGCGAGAAGCACTATATGGTGACTACACCTGTGAGTCTGTGAGTTAGCCTTTAAATCCCTTTTTTGTATGATACTGGATTAGGGATTACTTAAGTAAGACTAACTGGTAATAAGTTTCATAAAATGGCAGTCTTGAGAGAAAACGTTTCAGTCAATTGCCAGGCGTAATTTTCAAACTCCAAGAGTTTCAGGTATATTGTGGCTGTGTTATTTTTGTCTTGTTCATGTATTTCATGTACGAAGGGTTGCCAAAACCTCAAGGAGGTTGGACTTGTATTTTCCACCCCAGTTTTGAGGGACAGCAGCCCGGGGATGGTCCGAAGGTCTTCCATTCCTCTCCCCTACCACCAAACCACACGAGAGGACTCTCGGCTCACCATATATTTAGAGTGTCCCCATTCAGCAAAGACACTATACATTTACAAACATTCATGCCTTCTCCAGGATTCGAACCGGGGCCCTTCAGTACCGCAGTACGCTCCCTAACCACCATACCGCCTGGGCGGTCTATCTTGTGGTATATGCAGTTGTTTGATTTTTTTTAATGTATTAATATCACAAGGGCATGCTTCAAGGACCAAAGATTAAAATAAGCTGAATTAAGGATATAAACAGATAATGTAAAAATATATAACTGCCAAAAATAGAAATAAAATTTTAAAAAAATCCCTTAATGGCATTCGTTATGTATTAAACTGGAAATTCAAGCTAAATGTTGTTGCTCAGAAATACACTAGACAATTTTATCCGTTCGTGCTGGAAACTATTACTGCTTGTGCATATGTTTTAAATTCTAATTACTTAACTTCTCATTGGGTTTCCAGTTACTTTTTTAGAAGTATTGGAATCCTAGTATATAAATTTAATTATACTAAATACAAAAGTCCCTTATAAATATAAAAGAAGGGTGTAATATTTATGCAATTTTCTGTTTCAAAACCTACATAATCAATGCGATTGCTGCTGTTGCTGGTTTAAAACAAGTTGGGTGAATATCATGTTTATTGCATACAGTTATTGAAAGGCATGATATCACTTATATAGCTATAAATGTCAGTTTATATAGATGTAGTTCTAAGAAGTTCGTTATGAAACTGTTGTTTTAAAAAAGGGCACTTCAGCAATCGAGCGGTAAGATCGCTAAGCGTCAATATTTCTACCCGCATCCAAATTCCTGCGGATTCAGGCGGACGGGCTTGCTGTATGAATGCTTTCGTGGTTTTTTTCTCATGTGTACTATAAATATGAGCCATCTTTCCTTGGAAAGCGTTCCACGAAAGCATCTTTCTTCTTCGATAGTAATCATGTGCTTTCTTTTAATCCAAATAATGTTATCTTATGCAAAAAGGAAGAAATTAGAGATTCAGATGAAAATGACGTAGGTACAACTGACTATACGTAGGTATACAACTGACTTGTAAATATGCAAAGTGTGTTATTATATTTCATTTATCCACCTTGTCTTCAGCTTAGCAGAAACAATAACAGTCGCAACGATATCGATTATTTATATCTTGAAATGGAAACATGTATAACTACCTTCTCACTTTTTTTTTGTTCTGTTTTGACTAAAGGAGCCCTTTTTTTCGTTTACTTCAATATATCTAAAAACACATTTGCAAATACATTCAGAAAACAAGTAAATAGACTGAAAAACATGAACACGAGCAATCATAGTTTCCAATTAGAAAATACACTCTTAGGCAAAAAAACGACGCACCTGGACGCACCGAGAAGATATACAGCAAATTGGACACAAATTGATGCATACAGGTTTCGACGGAAAATGCAAAATTTTACATTTTGGCTGCCAATGAATGAACGGTTGTCGCTACAGCGCATCTGATCTGCGCAACTGGCAGCATATTTAAGAGGAGAAATTGCAATTTCAGGACATAAATTCTCCATGAATTTCATTCCGTGTACTCTGGTAGACAGTAACTATGCCTCCCATACAGGTGCGCGAAAGATATGCGCAGATGTCAGAATTTGAGAGATTTTGTGTAGTTGGGCTCAAAGAAGCCGGTTGGTCTTATCGGAGAATAGCTCGACATTTGACCAGGAGCGATGCCACTATTAGACGACGTTGGCAGGAATGGGTGAACCATGGTCGCACACAGCGTCAGGAAGGAAGCGGTAGGCCTAGAGAAACGACAGAACGTGAAGACCGAGCAATCGTCAGAGCGGCACTCACAGCCCCAGATGCATCATTATCATCGATTGTAAGTGCAACTAGTGCTTCAGTGACCGCAAGGACCATTCATAGACGGCTCACAGAAAGGGGGCTGAGGTCACGGCGCCCCTTGCGCAGACTACCATTGACCTCTGTAGTTTTAATGCTTTCTGTAGAACGTCAAGCCCGTTTGCACTGGTGTCGGGCTCATTCGCACTGAAATGTCACTGACTGGAGTAGAATAGTCTTCAGTGATGAGTCCCGCTTTGAACTGAGCCGCGATGACCAGCGAAGGCGAGTCTAGAGACGCCCCGGACAGCGGTGTGATACTAACCTGACTGTCTTCCGGCAGACAGGCCGACAACCAGGAGTGATGGTCTCGGGTACCATTTCATTTCATAGTAGGACCGCTTTGGTTGCCATCCGTCGCAACCTTACAGCGCAGCGATACATCGACGAAGTTCAAAGGCCCGTTGTGTTGCCCTTCATGTCACACCACCCTGGACTTATATTTCAGCAAGATAATGCCCGCCCCCACACTGCACATTTTTCTACCGCTTGCCAAACATTACCTTGACCAGCAAAGTCGCCGGATCTCTCTCCTATTGAGCACGTTTGGAGCATTATTGGCAGGGCCCTCCAACCAGCTTAGGATGTTGACGATCTAACGCGCCAGTTGAACAGAATTTGGCACGATATCCCTCAGAAGGACATCCGCAACCTCTATCAATCGATGCTAAGCAGAATAACTGCTTACATAAGGGCCAGAAATTTTTCTCAAACTGTAATCATTTGTTTTTCTGTACATGTACATCACTTCTACCGATTTTCGTCCCATTCGAATTAATCCTTTTTTTTTTTTTTTCATTTTTTTTTTTTTTTTTTTTTTTTTTTTTTTTTTTTTTTTTTGTTGTCTAAGAATGTATTTTATTTACATACTTCTCAACACTAAAATTTTACTTCCATTTTATTGCACATAATATCTCAAAACACTAAACGTTAATTTCACATACTATTCCTCTTTCGTTGGGCAGCTACGATGAAACCTTCGAAGAAGTCTAAGCGCTGGTAGACCATAAACATAAGATAACTAAGATTAAAATAATTGTTTTCTTTTCTTTCTCTTTTTTAGACATTTATGCATTTTAACACTGTTTACTCACTTCTTTTACCGATGGTTTTGTTTTATTTGCAATTATTTATATATCTTGTGTAGATAGTTTTAATGCTTTGCGTGGGTTGACATGGCGAAGTCACATTCTTTTATATTTGCATGGATTTGTTTTTGATTTTGTTTGGGGACGGATTTTGACCTTTTGTTACGTATACTGAATTCTAGTACTTTAAACAATGCTTAGGTGGTTGTAGAAATTGTAGAAATTGATTTCATAATTTTTTTCTTTGCTGCAAATTTGTATTCCAAATTTCAAAGCATAATAAATAAGGTATTTCTCCCACCTTTTTCGCATGCCTTCGTGGTGTAGTCGTCAACGCCGAGCGCGCATTCCAGAGGTCCGTGATTCGAGTCCCGACGACGGCGTTGCTCATCTTTCACATTTCTTGCTTCCAAATAACCTAATGACTCTACACTGTCGCCCAAACTGAAAAGATGGTGGATGATGATTCTCCACCACCGGGATTTGGCGACTGGGTCCCCTGAACCCCAGTCTCCTTTTAAAAGGGGCAGTATATAAAGTATTTCTCTCCACCTTCTTCGAGTACCTTCATGGTGTAGTGGTCAGCACGCTGGGAGCGTATTCCAGAGGTCCGTGGTTCGATCCCCGCCGAAGGCGTTGCTCATTTTGCACATCTCCTGCTTCTAAATAACCTAATGACTCTGATGAATATCTGGTTTCCGTACCAGCTTCTGTAGAGGCTGGTACGTAAACCAAGTTTATTATGAGTGTTTATCTAGATTGTTGGCTTAATTAGGTATCTGGTTTTTCTTTTACATGTAAAAGACAATTCTAAAAATTATGATTTATTTATTTTTCATTTCTTATGTTACAATTTATTTTATGCTTTAATGTATCGTTCGACCTTAATTTATGATGGTTTTTCATAATCTTAGCAATATATTTCTTACCTCTTTTCGCATTATTTCATTTGTGTATGTATATAGTAATATGTACTTACTTTGTGTATTGCAAAGCAACGTCTGCTTAGAGCACTTACTGAAAATTGCACCGTACCGTATTCAGGTATATTTGTATGTGAGTATATGAATCGAGAAAGACTTGTGTTAACATTGTGTCAGTAATGCGTCTCGAAGTCTCTTGTGCTCTTTGTTGAGGGATGTGATAATTCTATTTTGATAAATTGCAGCTTTATTCGTACCATTTTTCCTAATGAAAACTCTCATCTTTTTAAACATTTTTTATATAAAATCTTAGTTACCATTGCCACATTAACACATGCCATCGAAATTTTCCGACTCACATACAAAAGTCTTTTGAGGCTGGAGGGTATCTTTTTTAGTAAGCCTGATGCAGGTCTTTTGAGGGTAGCATACAAATTAGGTACATATCCATTTTCATAGGGAATCATATAAAAATTCGTAGTGGAAGAATGTAAGGTTTTCCTTGCTAGAGAGTCTCATTCTCTTTATATATATATATGTGTGTGTGTGTGTGTGTGTGTGTGTGTATCTATATGTGGGTGTGTATGTGTGCATGTACGTAAGTACGTATGTATGTATGTATGTACGCATGCATATAACTGTGATTGTGAAAGACATAAAAAATATCTAATTCAAAATTCTAACTTTAATTTGCAGTAGTCCCTTAACTCTTTATTTAATTTGGGTGTTTTTCTTTTCTATCCTAAAAATAACATTTACTTATAATAAACCTCTCTAAACTGAGTCATTTCAAAATTAATTGCTGAGAATTTTGTGCGAATTCAGGAAATTCTGCTGCAAAATGCTGGCAAGGCTTCGAATTTCCTACCTGAGAAAAAGTTAATTCAGTAATCAATAAATACTTAATTCAAAATTAATTTTTCGGGAATTTCATTAATTTTTTGCAAATTTTGTTCAATAAGGGAAATTAAGTTGTCTGATTTGCACTAACGAAGCTTATTTATTTTTCAACTAAATTAAAATTTACTTGTAATCATCTGTAGGAAATGTAACAATTGAATAAGATCCTTAACTTTGAACTAAATCGCATACAATTGTATAAGAAACTATTGAATAATTACTAGCTTCCCATACAATTGGGATTTACTTAAAGAAAACCGCATTGTATACTTTATTACATTGAATTTAGAAGCTTTTCTTGCAATAAATAAAATAATACTTCATTTTACATTCCCGTAGGAGTAAAAAATTGAATGAGGTATGAAATTATACATTTGCTTAATCCCAAGATGGAGAACAGCATACATTTGAATGAAAGACGTCCGCACAAAATCCAAGTAGAACCATTTTTTACACAAATCCAAACATTTAAATTGCTACATTTTTAACAATGAAAGGAAATTTCTATAAAAATTTAGCTGATTTTGTGGGGATGGAAGGGATT
>KK115881.1:399501-425598 GCA_000611955.2 Stegodyphus mimosarum | reverse complement strand
CCCAAAAAAAGCGGTAAACTTTGTAATAACAACAATGTCAAACTGAAAAATCAAATCGCGTTTACTACAACAGATTATGTGCCAAAAAATGATAATTTTTAAAGTAAAACATCATATAGTACCTAACAATTATATCTAGTGAGCTACGAAACATCATGCGGAGATGAAAAACTGAAAGCATGAGATGGTAATATCTACCCTATGACTAAAAAACCTTTAAAATCCTTGTTTTTTGGTTTTAATGGAAGTTCCTTTATAGCACGTTACATATTTCAGTAACAATCACAGCAAGCTACGTCAACAAACATTCGTAGAACTTAATTTAATTCTTAATTTAACCTTTATGGCTACTAAAATTCAAAGTTTTCTTTCATTTTTACCTACTTTTCTTTGTTACTTTGACAGATGCCTCTGATAATGTCAAGATCTCGACTTTCTTACCTTTTTTAAATCAAAGATTTTCTTATTCCCTTGTTTTATTTATTTTCCTTTGCTTTATTTCTTTATTTATTTTTCAAAAATCCCTAACATTTTAAATATTCTAAAATCACTACACTTAATTGTTTAAGTGTGGGGCGTATTATTTTTACTGTTAAACAGCGTAAAAGTAACGCTGAATTGAATTGTTTTAATAATACCAAATTCGGTCCTGAATGTACATAAAAGAAAGCACTTTTATAGCATTCATGTCTTTTCAAATATGGGTAGTATTGTAAATGCTTTCGTTATTAACAACTCTGAGCAGGATTGTTTCGATTATGGAAAGCGAGTGAAGGCTATCTGCCTAAGGAGCCTTTGTGGGGAAAATTTGAAAAGAAACTGGCTCGCATTTCTGCTACGCACAAGGAAAACTGTGAAACCTCTTACGCAGCTTGCTTGTTTAACGGGATTTAAACCCGAATAATGCAGTTAATAAGTTAGTAAGGACAACAAAAACAAATGAATAAAAAAAGAATGGTACAACAAATATTTATTGCGCAATTTACGGAAAACATTTTACCACCTACTAACCTATTATAAAAGACGTCGGGCAGTCATTATGTCCAACGAATTCTGTCACAGGTTGCAACATGGAGTAATAGGGGACGCTAATATAACTCACCCCTTGAGTAACAGACTCCGGTTCGTCCTTTTTGGAAATTTAGTGGCAGCTGCATAGTTTTGACAGAGCAACTTATAGCATCCCTGAAGTTTTCTGTTCGGGACCACGATTTCAAGGCAAGCCTTTGAACTGATATCAATATGAGAATGAACATTCTATTTTTGGAGTAGAATCCTGAAGCGAACGTTCACGGAAGACCAGCGGTGATCGGGTATGGCTTGAAATCGCAACTCGTTTCATTAACATCTATATGACTGGACGTGTGAGAACAAACATTGTCTAATCTCGGTGCATTCACACGTTAATGCGCTGGTTACCCGAACCAAGCCAAAAGTTAGACCCATCACTTAAGTTCATCTGCTGCCATTTAGCATGGTTCCATGACATTCTTTCGTGGCACCTTTGCAGTCTGTTGTGCATTTACTGCGGTGTCAGAGACAATCATCGTAAGTGTCTGCGTGTGCGTAATCCAGCGGCATGCAACTATGTGCTAATAGGATTAGCACTCACAGAATGCTGGCAAGAGTCATTGTTCGCCGAATGTTGGCAATTATGGTAGATGGGCCTGTTTGCGTATATCGGACAACCTTTCGGTCTTCCCTCATCGCTGTCCGCGAAAGTCAACGAGAACTTGCATATTGTGAATTTATGGTTTCTGGAATCTAATGCCGCAGACAGCATATGATAGTAACATCTACGCACCCGATATAACAAGCAATACGACGAAAGATCATCCATCTTTTTGCAATCCTACGGTACTACCGTTCTCGTGCATGCCCAGCTTTTAAATTGCAACCGAAATCGTCTCATAGGCATAGTACACTTTAAAGCGATTATTTTAATCCAACAATATTAGTCAAAATAAAAACTAGCATATTTAGGGTACAGAGCTCTTTAAAGCGTGAAAGGTACGACGATTATCCTAAGCTTTCCTTATGTCATTACGCGGGCGAGTGGGAAACTTAAATCACATTCATATCTTACAAAGATTAAGGCTTTTTCTTTTCCTCCAAGGGGCCAAACATTTTTTTCCTTAGTAATTTTTTGGGAATGGGCGACTACATCGATCATGTAGCCTCTTACCAGCGACAACATTACCCAGAGAAGACACACAGAAGGTAGACCAATATTACACCCGCATGAAAGGGGGAAGGCAAACACAAGCAACCATTTCTTACCCGGGATTCAAACTCACACTCTGGTGTCCCGACTACCTCTGTTAACTACTGTACCGTGCACAGCGACACAGTGACGAACCTATATGCTTGATTTCATATAGGTAAATTGCTTCCTTGTAAGTGCTCTTTCTTTTTTAAATATATATATCACCATAAGTATGTTTTGATTCATCTATAATTCATACTCAGAAAAGTAAAACTGTTTTGAAAATGTATTTTTGCATTCTTTTTAAGTAGAATTTACTAGAATCATATATACAATGTATGAATGACCGTTAATTCGAAGGCGATTTTATTCGAAAACTGAAAACTAATTCTACTCAATATCAAGCTTTAAAGTCAAAGCAATTAGCAATTTTGATCTGTTTTTTACTAAATTATAACAATGACAATACACGATTTGACCGAGAATTTAATGCTATTTTTTCTTTGCTATGTTTTACGGCAATGTGAATATTTTTAAGAATGTTATCGGAGCATCCTAAAATATACGCACCAAAAAAGTGATGTTTTTCGAATATTCGACGTATTCAAGACTGGAGAATAATAATTAATCCAAATCTTTAAATACCATCGTCTTTGTAACGAATTAATGTTTCTTACTGCCTACACGTCGGTTTCACATTAGCGATTTTCATGACAGTTCTAACTATGCATCATTAATAAATAAGCACAGCAACACGTCCGTCATGTTTGACAGCGAACTGCAAATTACGCTGGGATGGAAAGCTGCTATGTAAGTGCGTTGGAGTCACAGAAGCAAAAGCGAAAAAAAATCTGAAAGCGAAACAAAGATCTGCCGCTGTGAATTGTTCTGTAGTAGTTAATGTAAAAGTCATATTTCAAACATTCTAATGCGTTGACATAGAGTTGTTTGACAAGTCGTTAATTCAAAAGTCAGCTGAGTTTTTATTTTATTTTTTCTTTACGATGGTCCATACATCATGTTCTCGCTTTGCGATCTCACTTAAGTCAACTTCATTTAAAGGTTAAGGATGGTTATAATGTTACACAGATGGTCGTTTATCACTAAAGTGCTGCCCTTAATGGCAGGCTATTGAGTTATTGACATCATCTATCGTACGACAAATCACGATAATTCATTCATCAGTAGTTAAAGTGGGATTTTTTGTTTCCTATCTTTTCGCAATAAATATCGCATGACAGATTTAAAACTGAGGAAGAGAATATATATTTACAAAAACCTGAACGGTATATCTCCTTTTCACTTTCTTTTTTCAAAATAGAAAGAACTTTTTCTATCGAAACTCTCAGTTTAAAAAACAATGAACAGCAAGAAAGTGTCTCTGTGCTTTGAGAAAATATTTTATATATTTACAATGATATGACATTTACTTAGAAAAGAATTTTTTAAAGCATAAGTCAAAACCAAATCGTATGAGATGTTAATGTTCTGCTGCATTTTTATATATGAAAAAAGAAGAGCAATAGGATTAGGAACTTGCCGAAACTAAGGCACGCTACTAGAACTGTTATACAATAGGTGTATGAAGATATTTGATTTAAAATATTCTATTTCACAATTTTTTCGAATGCTTAATTAAATACATTTGAAAGTGTTCCGAATATGGAGAAGCGTATGTCCTCTTTTCTCAACCGTATAGTACATGTACAATTACTTATCTTCCAATTTAACTCGGAATTAACGAAAAATTGATAAAAATACTGTTATAGCCCAAGCCGTAATTGAGGGACTATTTTTTCTCCTGATTATTCTGTACCTTTTGTGGTTTTTGAGGAATTAAAGGCCTTTCTTTCAATGTGTTCTTATATTAAGGTTACCAAACCAAGTGGTTGATTCGGAGATCTTGTGTTCTACTGACAGCGAATGCACAGTGCATTTTGAAGAACATTTCGCTCTCAAACTCTTAATATTCGCCACTTCTGAATATGAGCAATTCAGATCTATTCAGGAGTTGTCACCTACCTGTTTTAATATTAGCAGTATTTCCGATAGACAATCTCTCATGTTTCTTTGTTTCCTTAGTAGCATTTTGCTTTTAGAGGAAAATTCAGAGTTTGTTCATACTTTGTGCCAAACTGGCGAATTTGATTATTAGTTTAGTGGAAATTGCCGTCTTCCACGCTGTTTAACTTTGACCCAGCTCTCAAGTGCATTTTGTGCAAGAAATATTCCTAATTTTTTTAGCATATAATATGCCCTCCTGATGGATATGCATTAATTAATTGAGAAATAATATTAATTTCTGTGACAGAAAATTTCGTATTTTGATGTATTATCATCTGCTTAATAAAGCAACTTCTCTTACAATGTTTTTAATAATAATAAAAATGGGTATTTTACCTTACATTTCAGTAAGTACAGAGTTCATCTCTAAAATGCTCATTGCATAAGTTAAAATCTTCTTTAATATTGAAAAACTTATTACTTGTTTCACGCATTCGAGTTTTATGTTTCAGTTAGATATGCTTATATTTTAAACTAAGCATGTATTCCGAAAATGTACTAATATATTTAAATCATTATTCTTTTGCACTTACAAATGTTAATTCGGCTAATATAAATTTTCCTGATTCATTAATTAGAAATAAACTATTAGCCATCAAAAATACAACACCATGAAGGAAGTATCCAAACAGTATGAAAGTTGTATCATGTGTATACCGCGCTGGAGTATGCAACGTTGTTGTCGTTGTGTTGGAGTATTATTGGTGACTGCAACGCTCCTTCCAATCCCTATATAAAGAGGAGGGAAACGTTGCCATTTTAGGTAATGTAAATTCCTCTCTCATGAGATTTTTTGTGTTTGCAGCTTCATATGCCTGGTAGAAAAACACGGGCATCAGTCGAACACGTTTATGAGTTCGGCCGAGGCAGAATCATTGTATACGGAAATTGTGGATTATCTTTCAGAGAAATCGGTCATCGTATAAGATGTAGCCAAGAAACAGTCATGTGAATATGGAAATCGGTGGATGCAGAAGGAAAGACTGACGGACAGGAGCAATTGCAACAGTCTCGTTGCACCATACCACGGGAAGACAATCATCTTATGCGCATTGCACTGAGGGATCGTACTGGCATACCCGCAACCATATCATAACGAATGCTGTCTGTAACACAACAGTCGATGTTTGCACGAACAATGCGACATCATTTACAGTACAATAGACTGCCTGCAAGGCGTCCATAGCTTCGCTTATCCTTAACTTTAAAACAGAACCATCTGCATTTGCAACGGTGCACTGATAGGCGGAGATGGACTGGCATGACATTGTGTTTTCGGCTGAATCTTGCTTCTGACTGCAATACCACGATGGTCGGATTAGAGTTTGGAGACACTGTGGAGAGAGACTGTAGAAGTTTTCTTCTCCTTACTTTCTGCATGCTTTGGTGATCCAACGGTAGCACACTCGATGCGCATTCGAGAGGTCCAGGTTCGAGTCCCGGGGAGGGCATTGCTCATTTTTTATGTCTCCAGCATCAAAATAAGCTAATGACTTTAAAGTGACGCCCGTACTAAAAAAAATGATGGATAATGACTCTTCACCACCAGGATTTTGCTACTGGCTCCCTTAATTCTCAGTCGCTCTTTAAAGGGGGAGTATATAAAGTATTTTCCCCTCCTTTCTGGATGTTTTCGTGGTGTATCAGTAGCACACTCGGCTTGTATTCGAGAGGTCCAGGTTCGAATTCCGGAGAGAGCATTGCACATTTTTCACATCACCTGCTCCAGAATAACCTAATGACTCTACAACTGCTCTAGTATTGTGTTATGCATCGTCATACCGGTCATGCTACCGGTGATATGTTGTGGAGTGGTATTGGATTCCACTCTCTCACCCTCTAGTAAACATTATCGGTAAACTTACCAACTAACTCTAAATCTGTGATGTTTTGCATCCTGTTCTCCTTCCTTACTTTCGAGGCTTACCTACGACCTCATTTCCACAAGACACCTCACGACCACACATTGCGCGCTTTTTTCTTAGCTCACCATATTGCATTTTCACCCTGGCTTTCCCATTCTCCAGTTATATCATCCACGCAACATGCCTGGTTTATTATTAGAGGACTTGGTGTCTAGTTAATGATTGAAGATTTGGGGTTAAATTGAATAAACGTAAATGGTACTTTACAATTAGCTTATAACTTTCTATAATGAAAAACCAGAAGTGAGGCTTTACTTAAAGTCCATAACAGTCTTTAAAGAAAAATGGTATTAAAATATACTCTAAACTTTTCAATTTTAGTACGTAAGATTTTCATATAAATGGGAACAATATATTAGCTTTCAGATAAAACTAATAAACTGAAAGTCATGCTGCACGCATGTTTGCAGCATGACTTTCATAAAAAAATGTATCATGAGATAATCCTAAACTTCTCATATTTGATATTTAAAATAAGCATGTGATTTTGAAAAACATATTACACTTTGTAAGTATTAAATGTATTCTTGGAAGTAGGCTAAATGCAATGAGAATAAGCTTATTACGAACATTAGCTCTCATTATGAAGCAATTAAATGAACTATCCTCAATTTTGTGTTCGTTTAACTTTTGCGTCGAATAATTTTTTAAACAAAAGGATGCTGTCACTAAATGTTATTGCTATGTATTATTTTTAAAAAAATAATAAATCAAATATAAAAAGTGTATGGCAGCTCTTAACACTCTATCGGGAGTTCCAAAGATATGCTGCTGGTAAAAATTTTGTGATTGTTAAGTCATTAAGTGCGAATCCGAAACGCTATGTGACCAGAGGATATACTTCGATCGATGGGATATTTTCAGGTCAAAGTATGAGAACGGATGAGTACATGGGCACAGATAGTTACCATTGTCATTTACATGGTAAAATAGAATAAGAAAAATAAGTAGCGCTTATAATCAATATTGAGCCATAAAGTTTATAAATAAATTAGATTTTATTTATTTACGATCAACCAGAAGTTTACTTAAATCTCGTAGCTATTCCGCCAATTCCATGTCTTAACATCGGTTTGACGGGAGGGCATATGCTCGCTACATCAGAATCTTATATTGTATTTAGCAAGAAGCACATATACAGCAGTAACCGAAGCACTGCATTCATTGTTTTCCGTCGTAATTTGTCATTAAGACAATAGCAGAGAGTTATTAAAGCATCATGAGAATAAAAATTTCAGAATATGAATTTTATTCTTTATCTGTACATGATTATGCATTCGGTCATTATTAGATCGTTACAGAATAAATGTTTGCTTCCTTTTGCCAAATATTCTATTTGAGTGCCGCTCTCAGAAGCACCTTGTTTAACACGTTAAAGTCCCCCGCTCCCCTCCAAAAAACTTTGTAATTTTTGATCTGCTATATTCTGGGAACGTCGAGCTTGCTATGTTCATTTGTAGATCGGACATGATTGCAGGTAATTTTATTGATATTTGAAATGTGAAAAGGACTTTCAATTGTACAAATTATATTTTGAATAAAATAAAAGTCAAAAATTTTTATTGAGACGAATTAGCTCTTGCAAAACATGGTTCAGTATCGTAGGAAAGCAATACCTGTAGTCCAATATTTATGTCTAATACTAGAGTGAACTAATTTCAGGCAAAATTCCAAAGCTAAGTTATCAATTATGCAGCATTACAAGTCGAAATGCATGCTTTATGTCAGTAAATATTCCCGTATAATAAATATTTCCTGAATGAAAACTAAGATTTAAAAGTGGGAGATTTAATTAAGAAATTAAAGGCGATACTTTGTAGTTTTTTCCTGGAAATAAGCTCTTATATCATTATTTATTAAACGTATTTTTGAGTTCAGACATAAGCTTTACTCAAGGAAGTCAGACTATGCGAAAATCTTACATTTTAATTTCAGCTGCTTAAGGTTAACTTTTATTAGCCTGAAAACTGTAAAACAAATCATTTACTCATTTACAAAACGCATTTGAATAATATCTATCAGACATTTTTGGGAAAAAATAAATCTTTTAATTACAAAAACTGCTTTAAACTTAAAATATGCATACATATACACTAAAGAGCCAAAATATTATGACCACCTACTCAATAACGCGAACTTTTTGTTTACTTATTATGTACTCCGCCCTTAGGCACTACACGGAAAGGGAGGGATGCCCGCGGAGGTCCTTTTAAGAGAAATTGGCTCGTATCCACGTTACACATGGGGAAAACAAAGAAAATGCCCATGCAGCCAGTCCGTTAGCCGGGAAAAACTACCAGTGTTCAGCGGCTTTTACGACTGGGCCGCTGGTGGGCCTTGCTAGAACTTTAGTCTGAAAAACAGCTGCACCTCGTCTAAGCATGGATGCCACAAGTTCTCGGTAGATGATTGGAGACAGGTTGCCATCCATAAGAACGTCCTCCAAAGCATGTCCGGGCAGTCTTTCATTTATCCATGGTCCAGTCTAGATATTCCTGGGTCTACTATAGGCGTAGTTGACAATGACGCTTGGTCAACAGAGGCGCATGAGTGAGACATCTGTTGCGTAGTCCAATATCTAACAGTGTCCGCTGAACTGTGTGTTCCGAAACACTTCACTTGGACCTGAAATGTATTGGGCTGTCAGCTGAGCCACTGTTTGGCGTCGATTTTACAGTACCGAGTGGGACACTCTCCGACGTCCTTTTTCTTTGAAGACGCGTGGAAGTCCAACACCTTGGCGTCTACTGCTGGTTTCACCATCATTTATCAAAGTTGCATAAATACTAACAACGGCAGATCGTGAACAACCTACCAGTCGTGCAGTTCCGAGTCTTCTGGCCATTACAATCTGTCAAATTCGCTTAGATCAGCGTCATCCAGACAAGTTCATTGAAAAATGTGGGGATGGTCATAATATTTAGGCTCGTCAGCATTTACACTAATAACAATAAGCAAATTAATGTGAGTAAGAGGGACTTTTCATTCAAATCAAGAGAGAATTGATTTCCTGAACTTGGCATGAATAATTTACAGCTGATATTTAACTGCGATTACGCTCACCTGTTTACTGTTTTGTACTGTACTACTTTTAGATGATTCAGTGTTGCTCTCTTGTGGTAATTGTTGTTTTTTTAGACTGTATTACATCTATATAACATATTGAAAAAAAAGCTGTACTACAAGTTTTAAATGCTGGACCTCACTTAAAAAAAAAAAAAAAAAAAAGAAAAAAGAGGAAAAAAGAAAGAAAAAAGAAGTAAGATAGTCGCATTAAGTGAATACTCTTCTATAATACAGAGGAACAGTGCTAAAGTATGTAATATAAGTGTGCATACTGTTAACAAAATTATTAGACGATTTAACGAGACAAGCAGTTTATCACCCCAGCGGAAAAGAAAATGTGAGAGAAAGCGAAAAACTAGTGCCGGGGAGAATTCTATTTTATTGAGAAAATCTAAACAAAATTCTTGATTTAACCCACAAGTAGATTTAGCAGTGTCAGATATTCACGATCATGTCTCCACTATTCTTCGTAGGCTACTAGAAGCTGATCATAAAGAAATTCATCCTCATAAGAAACAACTTGTAACTAAGCCAAAGATGAAAAAGAGACTATAGTGGGTAAGAAAATATGAAAAATGGAGCAAAAAGCAACGGAAAAACATTTTACTTTCAGATGAAACTCATTTCTTTGTGCAAGGCTAGAGGTCTCGCTACGTCAGGAAATCCTACAGCGAAAAACTATATGCTACACATATAGACTAGTGTATAAAGTACCGCATTAAGTAAATCTTTTGGGGGTTCTTTTCTGTTCATGGACCAGAATCGCTATTGCCAGCTGATGAAATGACGAATTCCAACAAATATATTCAAATGATTAAAAGAAAAGTAATTCCTAGGATGAAGAAACTAATTCTAGCCAATGGGACCCTGGATTTTCCAACAAAACCTTGCTGCGTGCCACACGCCGAAAAAAAGTGAAAATACTTGTTGAAGGAAATGATATTAAGCTTTTAGAGTGCGGAAATTGAACTACGCAAGTTGTAAGGTATTTATGTTAATTAACAGTTATTTGACGTTCAGAATCTTTACTATCAGCTCTCCCTTTCCATATTCTTGCCAGAATACAAATTTATCTCGCGTGTATTTAAGTGAGGGCTTAAGAATGTTTTAGTCAGAGCGTGTTCCCTGCTGAAGGCCACGTTAGTAGTTTTTTCTACGTCAATGCTTTATTCTTGAAAATTATGCTATCACGCCAATGTAAGTTAGAGCCAACTTGAGCGCTTAATTATCTCTGCACAGCCTTCGGCAAAATAAAATTTAGTTTTAAATTGAAATTCTACTTTTTGCTTTCTAGTCATAATTTCTGGTTGGCTTTGTAAGCACCAGGAGTGCATTCTGTTCATCTACTTGAATTCTTAAAAAAAGGGTATTTTACAACCCTTTATACTTTTATGTTTATCTATCTAGACGTAGAGATAAGTCTTAGTTCTACATACAGGATGTATCAGTACATGCGACATGCGACGGACGTGGGCACCATCCCTCTGCCGATTGGTTAATTGGTATAGCGCCACGTCCACCTTTATCTAGAGTTTGGCCAGAGTGTGGGGTCACACCAATGCCTCGCATCAGCGCCCAAACCCAACCCCGGATCCATCCGGATGGCAGTCCAACCGGAAAAACTTTCAGGAGAGATAGAGTACACCTAGCCGATGGGAAATCACATAGCAATGCAGGGTCGGAAGTGCTTTCCTGGCGCGGTAGTGACGGCACAAAAGTCAAGAAAGAAAGAACACGAACGGGGTGAGAAAACATGCTTATTATTCGGATTACAACAAAAACAAAGGAAAAACAACACAATGAGACAACGATCATCATCAAAGAAGGTGTTCGAAATTACTCCCCGGACCGTAATGCAGGAACCGTGCGTCATGCATCTTCCATGCGTGATGCAGATCTTCCATGCGCCAGAGAAGTGAGACCTGCATCATGGTCCAGGATCGTAATTTCGAACACCTTTAATGACGCTCGTTGTTTGTTTTTGTTCTTATTTGTCGGCTTCATAAAACATGTTTTGTCTCACTGTTTGTGTCCTTCTTTTTTTGCGTTTAGTGTTGTCACTACCGCGCCAGAAAAGCGTTTCCGACCAAGCATTGCTATGTGATTCCCTATCGTCTAGGTGTACTTCTATATGTCCTGAAAGTTTGTCATCTCTGTACTGATACAGCCTGCAGAGTCTTGACTTAGTGTATTTTACCAGTTTTAAGTCATAGCATAACAGCTAACTCTGTGAACGCTATAAACAAACTCCTCATTAACAAATAAAGCAGGATTTAAATCTTTGCGGTTAAACATATTGGGATTATCAGAAACCAAACGGATAAATTCTTTGAACATCGGTTATTTTATCCTGTGCTCTTTTTGGTAAGATAGACTTGTCTTAGATTTTTTTTTTTCATTTCCAGACTTTCAAAGATCTCGAAAAGGGTCAAACATAATACAGTTACAAGTGCCTCAGTTTTACTTACTCTTATTACGATATAAACACCATCCACACCTTTTTCCTTCTGTGGTTAAAGTCCAGTAATTCGTCTTTTTTAAAAGCTTTAACTTCCTTTTATGACATTTGATGAGTCCTTAGCCATCCTGCACAGTACACAGACCACAGGCTGTACGGCCCAAAAATGCCAACTAATCCGCAACCTAATATAACTAAATCATACGGAAACTTTATTTTCGAAATAAAGTCAACATGTTTACTTATATGCAATTAATGTCACTCACTATCATATTTCTTCAACTCAACTATCACTTTTATAACGCTGTATTTCTGTTCAGTATAAATGAGCTGAGGATGCATTAGTACTATTGTCGCTTTGAAGCATTAACATAAATTGATTAAATGGTGAAAGGAGAGAAGATTAGTGTATCACATTGAACTGCTGCAGTATAAATGATGTTGCGTTTTTTGTGTTTTTATGAAGAAATTTTGAGGTATTGCTTTTTAAACGATGAAGATTGCAATTTTAATATACATTCTAAAAACTTAAATATATATGTTAATCAATTCATTCACTAACACATTTATTTTTAATAGAACTAAATTTATATTAGCGATTATTATGATTTTTCGCTACATAAGTAATATATGGATATTTTAATTGAAGATCTAGAAGAAACTACTCCTTTGAGAAGTAGCTCATATGAGTCTGGCTCTCAGAGACAACCAAGTTTGCCTTACAGCATTAATGCTATAACTTGATGCGTAAGGACTTTTGTAAACTATAATATCTGCGTATATCTTCTACCTTAGATTAAATTTTAACAAATTAATTTTGAGTTGTATACCAAAAGATAAAATGGAGTATATGGTTTTATGTAAAAGTATTAATGCAGGTGTTGATTAATACGAATGCAAAATGAATTAGAAAGAGTGATTTAACAATAAAGATTTTTGCTTGTGAATCTGAAAATTTCAAACAACGTAAGGAGTTGTTAAAAATTCGTTTATCTTCAGCAAAATCTTTATCTCCAACTTCAGGGTTTAAGAGGATAAATTTTATAATATACGAATCTTTCAAATAAATACTTCTAGATGAAACATGCACCTAAGACCAAGGTTACCGAAAATTTGCATTGTGAAAAAAACTGGCCAAATTACTGGAATTTGTGGAGTAACAGGAATAGGCTTTAATTTTAATTTGATTCCAAGACCAATAGATTTTTAAAATTTTTTTAAATGTATTCTAATAAACAAAAAATTTGCAACTAAAATTATTTAGTTGCGAAACAGCAGTTATTAACTTAAGAAATTTACTACAACTGTAAATTTAAATTTATATTTTAGGATGAAATTCGGAAGTCGTAGATAATTCAATCATGTATGCGTAGGTAATAGCTCGCGTTTTCTCTTTCCTTTCAATATTAAAAGAGATGCTGAAAACCTGTTGTCTTCCTGAATCTTGCCGCAAACATAAATTTTTTTGTTTATGATTCTCATCTCTCGAGGTAATAATTATAAGCCAAAAATACTAATTACTTTATGAATTAAACAAAATGATCAGGTTTTAATACATTCCAAATATTGCGTTAGATGTTTCAAGTATTCCTTTCATCCTTTTCTTTAAAAAATAAATAAATAAAATAAAGGGAGAGAATGAAAAATGCAAAATGAGCAGAACTGGTCAAATCGTTTTTGTAAATTTTAGTTTCAAAACAAAAACTTTAAAACTCTCAATCAGTCTTATTAATGACTTTTTGTCTTTTTTTTCCTTTTGTTTCAGACAGCTGCAGAATTGTCTAATAACATAAAATGCATAAATAAAATTAAAATATTATTTAAAAAACAGATAATTGTAGAACGAAAAGATAAGCTGATGTCAAGAGCACAATGTTTATAATTTATGTGAGGACAATAGCCTCTTTCTTGCATACACTGAAGGAAGATGTTGTTTTAAGCAAAGTAGAATCGGGTGACACGACTGACCGAAATGAGGTTCTTTCGTCTTTGAAACTGAAAGCAAATTTGAAATCGGCGTGGGGAAAAAAATGTCTTTCCTGCGTACAATAATGCAAAGAAACTTCTCATTCCCCTCCCCCCCCACCGCCTCAAGAGCTTTAGAATGTGTTGAAATGTTTAGAAACCTTTTAGAATAATCGAATATTTTCCACTATAGCATACAGATACTATGTTTCAGACCTGGCATTTATGCTGAAACACATATATTAGGTTCCTGAATAAACGTCAGGTTAATTTGTATTTGAATAATCTTTTGGCATCCAGGTTCTGAAAAAAAAACTGATTATAAAATCTATGTCATTTTTCAAAGAAATTTGGGTTCTCGAAACTAGACAGAAGAAAAATTTGTTCTTAATTAATTTATGATTTTGGTTTGCTATCTTAAGGGTGATATAATCACGGCCAGAGTAACAAAAGGAATCTCAACCTTGTAAAGTCATAATTTTTGTGCTTCCTATGACATGGAAGGCTATAATGGTACTTTAATTTTTCAAAGCAACGCTACTAATCCACCTCCATCATAGCTACTACACTCTATAAATAAAATAAAATATTTTTAATCAAAGTAATGGATGGTTTTTGGTCTCCATACCTCATAATAAAACACAAGAAACTGTTGATCAATTGGTAGTTTTAAAAAATAAAGTAAAAAATAGGGGAGGAAGCAGGAAAAAGTTTTTGTTGAACAAAAGAGTAGAGAAAAAAATGGTTTCTTTAAATTTTCTTTAAGGTACTGAATTCGCCAATTGGCAATTTAACTTCGAGTTACTTGTCTTAACTAGCTGCTGAGCTTTTTCATTTTTTCCCACCCTCTCTGGCATTATTTTTTTTTTTCAATCCGTGATTAATCTCTGCAGCGTTTACTTGTTCTGGTCAATCAAGTTTGTCTTGATTTTTGTTTTTTGTAAAAGACTAGTGAAAAAATATCACAAAAAAGTAACACATCTGTGTAATGAGATTATAAAATCAATATTAATAAAAAGTATAGATCGATATGCACACTACTCGAACCGTGTAAGCTGTTTAGATTGCGTTGGTTTTGGTACTTAGTCTTATACCCTATGGACCACTTGTTCTAGGATCATTTAGCCTAATTACTATTAAGATCAAAATTGGATGTAGCCCAATTTAAACATCAGCCAGAAAAAAAAAGTAACGGATATATAATTAAGTAAATTACAGGAAGCGTTTTTCCCCTAAAAGCTTTTTACGAACCATGCAAAAAACTTTGGTTATTTTTTTAAATAAAGGCTGTTGCCGAGTTTTGTTCGTAAAGTCATTAATTCAGAGTTTTTATTATTTCTTCTCCACCGCAAGTTTGAAAGTAAAGGACAGTTCATCGCATAAAGTTAACATGCTCATTAATCTTTTGATTATTATCTTCGCATCAAAAAGTGCATCGATGGGAGCAACGTATTTAAAAAGACCGTTATATGCGGCGCCGGGTACTAGGATATGCACCTTTGTTCGTAACCATGTTTAGGAAACACTTTTTCCGCAAGCGAACAATAATACATTACACCACGTTAAGTGGACACAAAAGCAGCCTTTTCTGCCTCACACCCTTTAACGGAGAACTAGACAAAATTTACTCGTGATGTATTCTTTGTTGTTGGGAATATGAGGAATTGTTAAAGTGCGGCAGAAAAGGCTGCTTTCTTCCTCATTTTGGGGGAGCATTTTAAAGTGCAATTTTAAGAAATGGCCTGAGGATATGATACTTCGACAAGAATGTGTATAAAATTTTCCAACTCTTGGTGAAAAAAAAGCAAGTTATTTGTCTAAATAAAAATTTTATCATTTTACAGTAATAAGGTATGTTAAGCAAAAATATGTATGTGATAATACACAACATATAAGAACATGTTTTTTTTCCTAGTAAAGCGTGCATGTACCTTGTTGCTTTTTAAAATACTAACTGAATTTTTTTTTATTCTTAACTTGACTTAAATAATGACTATATGACAAAAGGAACTATAAGAAGTTTTAACCTTAAGTCTGTGCAATAAAACATGTGTTGTTGTTGTGGCTATTCTCACTTGTCTAATCTAATCAGAACAAGTCCACGAGTGCAAGATTACGTCTGTCGTTGGCAAGATATACGACGAGTATGACATTGCTCAAATCCGTCTCAATTTTGAGAGACAGCACCACGGGGGACGGATCCAAGAGTCTTCCGCCCCCTTCCCCTACCACCAAGTCACACGATAGTTTCGTCTCGCCATATATTTAGAGTGTCCTCATGCCTCAAAGATGCTATACATTTTCAACATCCATGCCTTCTCCGGGATTCGAGCCCGGGCTCTTAAGTACGGTAAGCTCTCCCGTTGGGCGACAGCATTAAAATATTTTAATCAGAAACTGAAGTCTAAATTCAATTTTCATTGCCTTCCTTCCATAATTTACTTCGCAGTCACGTCTGCTGCTGATTTAACCATAATAATATTTTTTTTTTAAAATTCAGATGAGCTTACTATATAATTATCTATTTTAGTCCTTTTTTGCACTTTCTCCGAAGTTACTCGACTATTATACATTAATAACTGTTTTAAAAAGTTTTAAAATTCAAAGATTTGAGATTTGCTATTTTCAAGAACATTAACGGGGAAATGCGAAAAGAAATTTGGATTGAGAATTTTGCAATGAGAAAAACTCAAGATTTGTTTTCAATTTCCTTCGTACCAACGTTGATACGTACATAATGATTGCTAGTGACATCACCAAATTTTTCATATCAAAAAGGAATGATAATATCGGCTACTACTGATTTATATGCTTTATATACTTTTTAATTTTACTATCACTATCTTTCAAATAATTATTTTTTTATCCTTTTATTCTTCTTTCTCGTTTTAAATGTACATTCCAAGTTTCAGATCGATAGCTGGGTGCAAATACAGAAGCTGATCTTCCTAAAATTATTTATCAGTTAACTTTTTATAAAGGGAAAAATAACTAAATAAACAAATTAGAACAACGCGAAAGACATCTTTTATTATTGTTCCAATTCGAAAGCGAAACGTTTAGCTCTTTCGGCATGCTCACTAATGTACACTAACAAAGGACTCTTAATTATTACCTATGCTTCCTTGGAGCGATTAAACAGGGAGGGTTATGGAAGAATACTTTCAAGTGCTCCTTGAAACAACCCTCCTTTAGTATTTTACTCGCACTGATTGATTTCATGTATTGAGTAACAGACGTGCAGAATAGTATATTAATTGGATAATTATTCAATAATTTTAATATTTTCGCTGATTTCTTAGATCATCAATTACTTCCTCTCACGGAGAATGAAATAACATAACTCGGTAATTACTGTTTAATTAGCATTTGGATAGTTTATTTATATTGAATAATGCAGTGAGAACTATAGTATTAGTAATATATTACTTAATAACAAGTCAAGTAATAAAGTGACAAATTATCCCCCTGAGGTAATACTACATATACCTGCTGTAATAGGAATTTCCACGATCGCGTTCCTTTCAACATTCTCGTAGCATGAACGAAGGCAACAATATATATGAGGATAAGGGGTTTAGTTTAGTTTATTTCATTATAATAAAGCACACTAAGACTATGGGATGCCCCCGTGAAGGACGTTTTAAAGGCAAACTGTTTCGTATACAGTTTACTCATTTTGTGAAAACCACGAAAACGCCCATGCGGCCAGCCCGTTTGCCTGGAATCGAACCCAGATCGGAACTAACAGTGTTCAGCGACTTTACCGCTCGGCCGCTGGTAAGCATTCAATAGTAAGTGGACTTAGACAGTATGGCGATGTTCAGGAAACCTCCATTCACCAGTAAAGCAGAAGTAGTAGCTCATATTTATAAATTTCATGAGAGATGAGTATCTTCATTATGTCAGTTTAAGGAAAGAACTCTTTTTCCTCATTTTACCCTTTGAAAGTTCCTCAACGCTGCTTATATAATAAGTGCTTATTAGCTTTTAATTTTAAATGCTAAATAATTTAATAAATAAGTAACGAATTACAGTAAAATCCATCGTAATTGGCAGCCAATTAACTGGCAGTATCAAAGTAAGAGCATTTTGAAAGCGTAGATTTAAATCGGAAAAATTAGACCTATGAGATTAAAAAAATATGTAAAAGCTAACAGTCCAAAGACATTTGATATACATTTCTGGCGCCCAGTTTATCAAGCCTTAGTCTATTACTGAATCAAAGAATTATCCGGAATATAAAGGTGAACTTCCTATCCTTTCTTACGTGTCCATGTGTGAACTTTTAAAACAGTGTCCACGATTTTCAGAAGCAATTCACAGTGAAAGACGCTGAATTTATTTTGCCCTTTTCCTGGAAAGATTTAAGGAACATTGTTTTACGTCGCTATTGATGTATATAACAGCATATGATCAAGTTCGCAGATGACGGATCGAGTAACAAAAATTCTTTTGGTTTTTAAAACCGGTCTGCCCTTAGCGTCAGACTTCTTGAATCTACTTACACATTCAGAGAAGATTAGTGTTTGTGAAAAGAAGATGCAGACTTGAATGGATGTAGACAATTTTTTCACGTCCTACTCTCTTAATGAAGACGAAATAATCAGACATGTACTGGGTAAGGAGGAAGAGGATGAGGAGAAGGGGTGGTGATGATGAAGATGACACGAAGAGCAAAAGAAAAAAATTACGTAGGAGGAAGTTGATGCAGAATTGCAGACTTTTATACAATTTCCCGAAAATTGTTCGTCTGTGTCTGCGCATGATGTCGTGAAATTGCATTATATACAAAAGATTTTTGAAACTATACCGACATTCGAAGTTATGTGCCATCATACTAAAAATTCATAACTTTCATGAGGTAGTAAATATTGTAATTTTAAAATTTTGGTTTATTATATTTTTCAGAAGTATAAAATCATGTTATGTTTTTAATTTTAAATAATTTGTACGATTTTCAGCATTATTTAAGTAATTTTAGCGGATATATCACAAACACTACCGACGGGAGTCTTATCTTACAATTTCTACAAATGACATAAAAAAATGAGCAAGTAAGTTTTAGAAATATATATTGGATTATCCGGAAAAACCTCGTATGAGGAATCTGTGCGGTCCCGTTAGCATATAAGCATTCTGTACCGCGCCACGCACATATGATTGGATTTGGCTTCCGATGACATAATTTCTTCTACGCTTAGGGACGCCTTGACTTTGCTTGGGCTGTAGGCTACACCTCCATACCGTTTGTTTACATTTTAATAGCAGTGCCGAAAAGCTTATTACTTGCGTTGTGTATTTTTGTTGCTATAAGATTACATTTCTTACAGCACTGTAGTGTGGTGAATTTAATATAAAAAAATGTAGCGATTTTTCCTAGAGAGAAAAAGTATTAGTTCTTCATGTGCTAGCTCCGTAAATGTGTATTAATTGCAGAGACTTTTATAAATGTATTCTTAATTTAAAATCCTTCATATTAAAGGTGGGATTATTAATTCCTCTTTTCAGGCTTATTATATACCGTTCTCTGCAGATGCAATCTCCGAAAGCATGAGACAAGTCAGTTTTCGGAAACAGCAAAAACGACATTGGGAGCTAACATAGTACACAGTAAATTCAGAATATTTATAATCAGTCTGAAAAAGTAAAATTTATTTTTGAAGTTAGACTAACGTATATTTGGAACAGAGAAATGAAGATACGTATTTTAAATTGAATAATATTACTTTATGAATATTGCCCATTTTTTAATGTATAACATCTTTTGTACCTTTCATAAAAATAATGTTTCCCAGAGAAGAAACTTTCTTTTCTTATACACGTGCATTAAATTCATCGACAATACTGAATGCACTTTTTCTTCCATTTAAGGCAACAGAATATTAGGAATGTGAAAGACATGGCCATTAGCATGGAAATAACGTAACATTTGCTACGGAAATATTGCTTGCAATATGAAAGAAACAGAATGCAACAAAATAGCAATAATAATTATATACTTACTAACACATAATGCCTTTACACTTGGATCGAGATCGTCGTGTTTTGGCTTTTGCACTAAATTCATGAACTCTGCTATTTACATAATCTAAGCGCTTAAGATTGCTTCTGATATTAGCAGCATTTTTGAAAGATTTTATAATTTTTTTATTCCATGAAACAGGAAGCCATGTGCAGAATGCTGCAGCTAAATTTTTTCGTTCCAAAGAAAATAAACGATAATTTTTACTCTTCCGTGTAGCTCATGCGAGTCATTCAACAAAAAAAAAAGTAAGAATCCCGCCTAAACGTTATTACGCTAAGAGAAAATGATGTCATCGGAAAGTATGTCCAATCACAATTACGGATTTTCCTCATGCGCTTTGCGCGGTACAGAATGTTTATATGCGTCCCGTTACTGCACCTCAAAAGGGATTCTACTGCAATAAGACAGGCTGAAAGCAACAGTTTCATCAATTTAATTCTTTTTCCTTAATTTGCTAAAAATTATGAAACTCTCAAATAATTTGTATGCCCCAAAAATATTAAGCATTTATTTTGATCTTATTTATGTTTGTTAAAAATTTTAAAACAATTAAATGTCTGTCAACGTTTCTGCTAATCCCATTTGATTTAAATATAATGTGTTAAGATTATTTGAAATCTTATTTGGTCGAAACAAGTCAAAATGGTATCTGTAAGAATATAATTCTGACGCTTACACAAGATTTCGGATTACTTACCCGAAGAAATCCTTATCCATATTTCATAACCAAAAATGCACTGTCATTAAAGAAAGGATTCAAAGCCAATGTTTTTAACTTTCGTTATCTTCTATGTTAAAAGTTGTAAGTGCTTTAAATGCTGAAGGAATATTAAAAATAAGAAAAGAAAATATCCATTATTGCGACTAGTGATTCTTGTGCTGGTATGATTTACTTTTTACTTTCAGGATAGCTACTAGAAAACAACACCGCCGAGAGAGGGAGTATATCAAAGAAAAACTGTTGTGTAGCGTAGGTAACAGTTCTTTGATTATCTCTCTCTTTTATAGCACGTGAGAGGATGCAAGCTGTTAATCAATTAAGAGTTAAAGGGGTACCGTAAGGGAGCGTGTTTACAGCTTTATCTCTGTTTGCGTATTTCCTCACAAGCTCTTTATATTTCCTTTTGAAATAGCTGAGCTCTGTTCTTATATGGAATAAAGTTAGACATGTTAAAAGAGCTTTCTTTATGAGTAATAACACATCATGAAAATAAATCTACATATACTACTGAGCACATTTTTTATGATTCGCGACACGCTGCTTTTATTGGAAGATGCTAAGGGAGGTATTTCTAATGCTATTTTAAAGTCGCAATGAGTCCTATAAAAAATTCATCGTAAATTATTTGAATAAATATCTTCGGAAACATAATGGGCAATCGACAATAAATGCAGCTGTATCTCTATTATTCTGTCTACATACACTGGTGTGCAAAAATTAAGGACGAAGTCGAAAAATTAGCATATCAGCTGAACGAAGAGGCAGAGCGGACAGAAAGACCAATCAGGAGATTAAGTAAGGTGATGTACGGTAGCACATGCGCAGATATGCAGGTAGACGTAATGGGGGAGTGTCTGAGTAGTATAAAGCATGTTGTCGGTGTAAGATCAGTATTTCTGGCAAAGAGATTGCACGCCGTATAGCAGTTAAAATCACACCGAGTTGCTGCCTCAGCGAGAAATGGCGAATAATCAATCTGTTAGAAGACATCTGGATGCTTTTACCCGAGGTCGAATCATTGGGAAGTTGGAGGAAGGCCGCAGTGTGACAAGTGTGGCTGCAGAGTTCGGAATTGCTCACAGCATCGTTTCACGACTTTGGAGACAATTTCAAACTACAGGAACAGCTATCCGGGGGTTTAGTAGTGGTCGTCCACGAGGAACCACACCCGCAGATGACCGGTATATTGCCTTACAGGCCAGAAGAAACAGGCGGCAGACAGCGGGAGAAATCGCTAGACACACGACACAGGCGACTGGACGACCGATATCGCGTTTTACCGTGGCCAGAAGACTGCACGGTGGTGGTCTGTTTGCACGACGCCCTGTACGGTGTGTACCTCTAACGCCTGCCCATCGGAGAAGGCGTTCTCTGTGGTGCCGGGAACACCGGAATTGGAGAGACAATGAATGGGGACGAGTACTCTTTACAGATGAGAGCAGATTTAGTCTGAGTTGCGATTCTAGACACATACACATCTGGACAGAGCGGGGAACACGCAATAACCCCTTCAACATCATCAAAAGGGACTGTTTTGGAGGTCGCGGAGTTCTCGTTCGAGCAGACATAATGCTTGGTAGCCGGACCGACCTTCATATCTCCCAAGGAGGTTCGTCACCTGGGACTGCTATTGTAACGAGGTTCTTCTTCCTTACATGCGTCTTTTCACAAGGGCTATGGGTCCTCAGTTCCTCTTCATGGACGACAACGCTCCACCTCATCGCACAGTTACTGTCGAAGAGCTGTTGGAGAGTGAAGATATTGAACACATGGATTGGTCGGCAAGGTCTCTGGATCTAAATCCCGTCAAGCATGTACGGAACTTACTAGGGAGACCCGTGGCAGCACGTAACTTATCGCCAGTAACGATTCCGAAACTGCGATTGGTGCCACAAGAGGAACGAGCAGCAGTGTCTCAACAGCTCATTAACAACCACATATCCAGCATGCACAAATGATGTGAAACCTGCCTAGCAGTCAGGGGAGATCATATCCCCTATTAAAGACCGGATGTTTCTTGCTGGACACCCATCACAGGGATGTTTCGGCCTTCAGTCGCATTGCGCTCCATGCTACTTTTTCAATAAAGCTTCTTTTTATCCCTCTGATTTCTCTTTTAGTAAGTGTTGCTTACATTTCTCATATCCTTACGTATTGGGGATCTTACGGTATTAAATGTGTTGATTTGGAAAGCTTTTGTACAAAGTTATATTGAAAAAACCGTCTCGTCCTTAATTTTTGCACACCAGTGTACATAGCCCTCTTACTTAAATGCGATCTTTTAAATCTCAAAATTAACTTTCACTAGAACACTTTCTATTTTATGACACTATATCTCAGTATTTTATCATTTTATTTAATAAAAATCATTCACTTTATAGCATCGAAATATTTGAATTACAAACTGTATGCAGTAAATTGGATTTTTTCCGTTTTATGATCATCTTTGTTTTGTTCAAGCGTGCTTATTTTGCTTATGCAAGCTACTTAATACAATATTTTTCATTTTCGATTGTTATAACTTGAGGTACCTGATATCTATATTTTGATTGTAATACGTTATACTACGTTAGAATTGAGAATTTTGTGATAGTTTCCTAGTTGAGAAATGAAGCAAATATAACAATGGACTATACTAGCAGTTGTTGTAAGACGTAAGTTGAACTGGAAAGAGTATAAAATTTTGAATGAGAAACAAGTATTGTAACAATAAACTCGTAAACAATATACTTTGAATTCAAAGTACATTTATACCAGTGTACCATTTACACCACTACACCAGTGTCTCTGTTTCTTAGTTTAACTTTTAAAAAATACTATTTGAAATGCGTCATGCAAAAAGTTTTAAGCTATATGAAACACACTTTTCATCCAGCTACAGATTATGCTCTAGAACCAAACTGATAATCTAAAGACTTTATTTTTCAAATAGTAGAGTTGAAAGAACTCTAATTCTCCCTATAGAGATGAACTAAATTTATCCGCAGCTAAAAGTATCTATATAACCCCACCACTGTTTTATGTTTAGAATATATAACAGAAGTTATAAGATTATCATAAAATCAGACATGATGTAATATACAAAGAAAAAATAGCGATCTCTTTTAACAGTCACTAATTTTCCTATGTAACTATTGACAGCAATGTGACACTGGTTTGTCTCAAAAACATATTTCTTAATTTCTTAATGCTATGGACACATCAAGGAGTACTACAGACAATGCTACTACCCTGAATAGCACTCAAAACATTACTTCACTATTTAACTTTCATTTTAGTATTACAGTTTAGGTTTGAATTTTATATAAATTCGTGTTGTGCATGATTGGCTCTTAAGTTTGCCACAAGCATTTTACAAATATTAATCAATTTCAAAGGCTAATATTTACAGGTATGTCATTCTGATCCATGTATGACGCATTTAATCGTAGATTCCTAGGCAATGCAAGTCTTCAAGAAATTACGGATAACATCGTGGAATCTCAGAATACATAATGTCTGGAATGTCCAGCTCGCTTAGAAAATTTAATTCCTTTGAAATTGAAAATGTTCTTTCGTTTGCAACAGGTGTCTTTCTACCTCTGAATGCCTCAAAACAGTCTTGTTCAGGATTGAGGTTTTATACCTGAAAGAATACTGGCTAGCCATATTAGTAGCAGGATGGACGCTGTGCAACATATATTGCCATCATTCACGGTTACCATATAACCGTATTAAATCTTCCCAATATCACCGAGGTGACACTATAATAAAAGCATTCTATATTACACATCCACCGTTTTATCCTGATCAAGTGAGCCCAAATTCCAATTTTTGCCCACTCTCCACGTTCACATGTTTACAATTATCCTTTCCATCTTTCTTTTTTTTGCAACTGGATGAGGCGAAGCCATCTCATACAGGGGTTCTTAACTTATTGGCGTGAGCTTACTTAATGTCATAAGGTAGCGCGTTAAATATCACTACGTATCTCTGAAGTACCAAAAACTTCAGTGTTAGATGACCTAAATACTCTTGATAAGTTGACTTGAGATAAAATTAGTAAATAATATAAAATAATAAAAAAAACGAATACCCAATTCTGTAGAATATAAGATAAACATAACGGAGTAAAATTTCAGTACATATAACGAGAGATTGAACATGTCAGCTGCCCAGATTTTTTTTTTTTTTAAGAATATCTCGGAAGCTAGAGATTGTTATTTTTAGCTGCATATAAACATGTACAAATGGACTTAAAGCCCTGGAAAACATCATTATTAATCAGCTAAATTTAGCGCAAATATTTACCTTTCCAATCAGAAATGAATGTTACCGTAAAAGTAATTTATGGAAAGAATGTTTCTAACAGTGCAGCAGTCTATTGCAGCTTTATGATAACTCATGTAATTTTGAAACACATCCTATGAAGAAGCTTTAATTATTAACTTAAAACGGGATGTGCTATTAAGACTTCCGAAATATATTCGATTGCCCTCTCTCTGCGCGTATCCTGTACTCTACGTTAAAATAAAGTATGTCTTGCCTTCGCATTAGTTTACTTATTTTAATTAAATGTCCAAAGATATTTTATCGTTCAGGTGTAATTTCTATCAAACAGCACACGTGATTTATTTGCATTAACGAAATAAATATTTAAAAGAATTTCAATTATTTATCTGAAAATTTTTCTTGGAGCGTTAAAAGTATTTTTTAATAATAATAGTATTCAAATTGAGTTAAAGTCACTACCAACATAGAGCGCAAGATACGGTTGTAAAAAAACAACATCTTCCTCAATAATACTAAGCAGGTAAATGATCTTTCTAATAGTATGAAAATATTTGGGTGCAGAAATGAAACTCCTGCCTGTGAGCTAACTCTATATCCATTAGACGGAATGAGATAGTAGCAATGAAATAAAAAAGGCAACTCTTATGCGGATGGAATTATGGCACCTAGATCTTCATTGAATAAGGAAATCAAGCGTTCACGTTGAACAAACTAAAATGGAAGAACAAAACGGAAACATACATTAACGACATTAGTGGAATTGATTTAAATGTGGCTGATGTGGCCTTTTCGTCCTTGAACGCAATCGATGGCATTAATTTTTCTTTGGGAACTGTCTGTCGGTCTGTCTCTGCGGGCCATTAGAAGACAATCTGTTCTGCTTGGAATGAAGGGACGCGCTGCCGCTTCTCTTAACATCCCGTTGCCCGATCACAGAAACAAAAAGAAATTACGCAAGGGGTCAAGCCCACATTAAAATTAGTTCCCCACACTCACAGGTGTACATACATGATGTTTCAAAGCGATGAATTATTCACCGCATCAAAAAAAAAAAACTCAAATAATAAATGTTACTTTAGTCTACTCAAATGTCCAGTCATGCATGCATCGTATAATGCATTCTGCATTTCTGCGCGAATATGAATGTTTACATGCGTATAATTTTGCCGCCTTCCCTGCACACGAGTAAATGTGTGTGTTTATATATATACTTTTTTTAATGCGTTGAGTAATTTACCCCTTTTTCAAGCAATATAAATAAAATTTATTTGTGCATGAATGTGCACATGTGTTTTGTTTGTTTAATAATTCATCGTTTTGAAGGTGTCTGTTGATGATTGATGTCTAAAACTGAATGAACACACACACACACACACATATATATATATATAT
>KK115881.1:370399-396627 GCA_000611955.2 Stegodyphus mimosarum | reverse complement strand
TATATATATGTATATACTCACACATTTGTATATAGTATATGTGTGCATGTGTGAGTAAGATAAAAATATGTAAAAGATAAATTATAACTTAAATTAGCAATAGCCTCTTAATGCTTAAATTAAATTAACTTCCCCTGCCTATTCTAAAACCAGTAATCCCTTTTTGCACTACCTCATTTCGAGATTAATCCACGTCATATGATCTCTCATAACACTGATTATATAAATGGAAACAAGCCAATAATAATTTTGCAACAGCCTTAATTATCCAATAAAAATGCGTTGAGAACTTAAACCAACTCAATCTAAATTAAAATTTTGTCCTGAATACAACACATTTGCTTTCTATATTTCGGCCTAGCTGGACTGCTACTTGGTGCTCTCTTCTTATTGCAAATCTATCAAAAATGTAAGCATTGGGAAATAGGCCCAAATAATGTGCCAAGCTGCTAGTGGCTGCAGCACGTTTACTGAAATAAACATGAAGATTTAATCTGCGTTTGGCTGCCAGTTTCCTATTCATTATGGATCAACATTTCAACATTCTACGAAATCAAAATTCTTGCTGTTCATTAGAAATTCTACATTCTACTTCTATGTTATCTACGTGCTATGCCCTCAATATTGCTAAGGGGTTTTACTACACGTATGTATATACATATATATATATGGAGAGAGAGAGACTTTTTTTTTCCTTCAAATGGGATCCTTACTCATTACACGAGTTGTCAAGCCAGTGTGATGCGAAACTTTATTGCTTGTTTGTTATTATGGCATGCACACAAATGTTTGTGCCTAGATAGAGCCCTGGTGCCTTCGTGAAAGACTTTCTAAGGAATGCTAACTCATATTCACCTTATGTACGGTAAGAATTGTCAAAACACCATGTAACTAACTCGATCTATGGAATTCGACCCGGAATAAACTTACAATGTTTAGCAATTTTCTCCTCTAGGGCCCTGATGGGCAGGCCTAAGACTATGTCACTGTTACTTATGTATGCATATGTACATTAGTTCCTTACTTTTTCCAAACTAATTAATTAGCTGAAGGCAAAAATTACCGAAAAAAGGAATTTGTAGGTATTTTTATACATATCCATTTATTGCATTTTTTGCTCTTACTTTTCCATCTGCATGCCTAGAATTATATAAAAAGGCCATAGAATTGGAAACAGGCATAACAATATCGTGAAATAAGCGTTTCTAAATTAATAGGGAGACTGCGTATTTTAAGCGTACTCCACCAGTTCTGAGTGGTTAAAGCTTTAGGAGTAATGGGAGCTCGACTCCTGTTTCGATCGCAGGCGAATGGATTAGCTGTGTGGTTTTTCTTATGCGTAAAGTGAATATGAGCCAGTTTTCCTTACAAAGTCCTCCACGAAGACATCAATCCTCTCAGGTAGATAGCCCTTGCATGTTTTACTTTAAAGTAACTAAACTAACTACTTGAAACATAGCAGCAAGATAAAATTTAATACACGTTAGTTTCATGAAAGCATGACTTCAGTTTCCACACCCGTATTACAAAAAGTAAACTTATTACACTACATTCTATTTTAATTAAAAAGTATAGTATAAGAAAATGAAGAATAAGGCAAATCTATAGAGAGATAAATATAGATCTATAGAGATATAAATTTAACTTCCAGAATAATATTTGTTGTTGTGACTTATCTCACTTGCCTGACAGTATCAGAACAAGCCCACGAGATTTAGCGTGGCAAGGAGTGCAAGATTGCGCCTGTCATTGGCAAGAGCCTTGAGCACCATACAGGTGACAGTACGACTTTGCTCAGTTCCGCTCTCAATTTTAGTGGAGAGAATCCCGGGAGGACGGGTCCAAGGATCTCCCCCATCTTCTCCTACCATCAGCCTCTCGAGAGGACTTTCCGCTCACCGTATATTTAGTGTGCCTCCATACCGCACAAACACTATACATTTACAAACATCCATGCCTTCTCCGGGATTCGAATCCGGGCCCTTCGGTACGGCAGTCAGCATCGTTAAGCACTATTCCGGTCGGACAGCAGAAAAGTATTAAAAGTGAAATTTAAAATATTGTAGCTATCTCAGACTAAAAGAACAAAGGATGAGACTTTAAGCTAATCCTTTCTCAAGAACATGAAAGCAAACGTGCGACAGATATGAAACTTAAATTTGTGATTCCTCCTGAATAGTACGTTGGAGAATGCTCTACATTTAGTATTAAATTTATGAAATAAGGTGAGCATGTTTTTTCCCCTTTCTTTTTATTATTGAACAGCTTTTGAATTACATTAAGAAAAAGTATTCATATTTCAAACATGGTAAATTAGTATAAATATTCAGCACATGACATAGCTTAAGCCATTTATCAGGATAATTAAAGAATTTTGATTATTTGTTTAAGCCTATCTTCTTATACAGGAAATACCTTTCGTTTTTAGATATATAATTTATTTCACTTTCCATTCTTATTTTGGAGGAAAACCATTGTTTATGATTTCGCTTAGCATAACTAAAATAATTTTCATTTTGAACTTAGTACATCATTTCTTTTTTTAAAAATTTTAAGGGTAAAAAAAATCCTGCGCTTCATTTTGATAATTGTACGTCTGTTCTACTTTATAAAAGTTAAATAAAGCAATCCAACCTTCCATTAAACTGCCAGATAGCTTTTGTTTCTCTTCGTTAGAGATGATGTGCTTCTGCATCTATTACATATGATTTAATTATATGTTCTTGAGAATTACTAAGGATCTTTGAAAACTTCTGACATAATTTTAACGTTCTTTTTTTTTTTTTAGCCTACGAATAACCAGTCTTTAATCGGAGTTGCAGCGAACGTCTTAGAATGATACGGGGAATATCCTTTTTAAATCAAGAGCGCAAGGCACGATATAATATCTACTCGTTCCCTAGCAACGGAAAAACGCAAAACTGTTTTTGCACTGGAACAGTGTCTGGAACATAGAATTATCCTGGCACCAAACTTCCAATGGGAAAAAGGGAGGTTAGTACTATTCTGTATAAGCTATGCAAGCTAAAGGGGGAAGACTTGGATGGGGGAGATACAAACGTATAATAGGCCGATAGAGAAACAACGAGAGAGAAAGAAAAAAAGCAAAGCACAACGAGGAAAGGAAAAGATGAAAAAGAATAAGAAAATTCGCAGGTAAAACACAAAGCTTGGAAACACTGATGTAGTGGTTGTTTGGGCGTGTTCTACCAACGAAGTTGTACTGGTTCTGCGAAATTTTCCAGTTCAGAACTGCAGAATCAGTTATCTGCTTCTCGTTCGCTTTAGTAAAAGAAATAAATAAATAAATAAAAGTAAAAAATAAGTAAAAAGAGGAGGAGGTGAGAAGGGAAGAATTTTTTCATTCCGTTCCCTTTTTTTGTTCAACTTATCTCGCAGTATGTTCTTTATTTTTTACGCATCTTTCTTTTATTTTCCCAGCCCCGTTTCACATGTCTTGGGTTATCAGTTTCCAATCGCCAAAGTAAGCCAGAATGAAAGCAACACCAAAAATTGTCGCCAATCGAAGCAACTGAATTATAACTTTTATAATTAGATATCGTGAGCAGCAAATTCATTCCTCAGGAGGAAGCATAAACTAGATAAATTAGTACATTTGTTACGTTATCCTTTTCATTCATGGATGAGTTTCACAGCCAAAAAGGCTGCCAAACTACCACACAATTATATATAGCAATAAATTTAATAAGAATTACAAAGAACATTACACAACGGCAAGCGATAGATGCAACTCATCCTACAATGAAGCATCTAAGTAAAAGCTGCAAGGTTGCAAAACTCATGTTAGAAACTGCAGTAACTTTTTTGTTCTTTTGACAAATTTCGCTTTACTTGAACAAAATGATAATACCTGTTTTTAAATTAAACATTATGATCAAATATGTTACACCCCTTTTTTTAAGACAAGAATACAAAAAAAAATATCATGAACAATATCATCAATCAATGGTGATGGACATTTTATAATTTTGGCTTCCTTTCAGCGTTTTGCTATCCTGTAAGCAATATTCAAATACAGAGCAGCAAAGTAAAACTCTCGCGTAGATTTAATTATAATACAGAAATTTAATTTCTCTCAAACCTCTCATTTGTAAAAGACTGCTTGAGAAAATTTCATTGATTATTTCTTTGGCACATTGTTATATATTCCTCACTTGAATGAATGACTGAATTGTAAACATTTCCTCTGTAACCGTTCATAAATTTCATCCCGAATAATTTAAAGAACACTATGGAAAGAAACGCTAACAGCTTCGGGGAAGGGAAACTATAAAAATATTTCATTGCCCTTGACTTTGTGACAAATAATTCCAGAATTTACAAATCAAATATGCGTAAAAATGACCGTAATATTCAGTTTCGATATCACTAAATGACATATATTCATTTAAGAATGTGTGATATTAAGAAAGAGATTATTTCATTCAGATGCATTTTATAATTTTTGCTCAAGTAGATCTGTTTATACTCAGATTCAAATACACTTGTTAATACTCAGAAGCTGGAAATAAGAATATTATGCAGTAAAAAAGGGAAACTCATATGGGAAATCCCTAAAAGTGATGTAATTGGGGGAGGAAAATAAACTAAAAACTTAAACTACTCGGTATTTTAATGCAAGCCTATAATGAATTGATTGTAAAAAGTCCAAACATTTAAATCTCTAACAATTAATAGTTTTATCAGGTATCGCAATAAAGAAACATGAAAAGGGGGTTTTGTAATTATCTTTTCAAGTCAAACTATTTGGCAATAAATGCATTCATGAAAAATAAATTGCTAGTAGAAATATTCCGCAGTTTCTAAGTTGTATAATAATTTGAAGAAATTCTGAGAGTAATGAAATGTTTTACAATTTATTTGGTGAATACAAGTATTTTCTGTACTCTTCCCTTTTACCAGGATTCTCATCTTTTCATTTGTTAAATGAAAAACTTAGAGTCAACCAATCACTAATCTACAACACGTTTTAATCTGCATAAGAGCATGGGAAATCTAGGAAACAAAGAGGGGAAAAGAATTAAAGGGAGAAAGAGTTAAGATTTTTTATTGACTACATCATTACTTTGACGATTTAGAAATCGAATAAACGTCATAACGTAATAATAATCGAAAGAATTAGAATCAGAACTACTTCACAGCAACTAGTTAAATAAAGGCGAAATTTTGGGAAATTTTTATATTTCTGAATTTGTGTATGCAAAGGCGAAAGAACTTTTATTATCGATTACTATGATTATTATAACTATCATTATCAACATTGCATCAGTTTTTTTTACCTATCTCTACTCTATGTCTACTTTTTTTACTATGTCTATTACTACTACCACAGTTGCTGCTGCTACTACTACTACTCCCACTACTCTTGTTGCTACTGCTAATATTACTACTGTCACTACTACTACTACTACTACTACTGCGTTACTAACTATTACTTACTTATTAACACTACTGCTGCTGCTTTGTGTTACTACTAGTACTACTTACATGAAATTTTTCCTCTTCTTCTTCTGAAATCCCAGTAATTAATTTTCAGCTTCATTCAAAGAGAGTTTGGCTGGAAGCAGCAATACTAATTCAAAAATGCTTCATTAATAAGTAAACAGAAAGAGCCAAACAACTTAAATTTGCTGTTCCGATGCAATTATGAACACTTAGAAAAAGATTTATTTCTTACCTTTGAATTTCAGTGCCTAGTTCCCAAGAGCTGGGGAGTATCTGCTCTGGGTCAAACAGGAGAGTTGGTCATTAATTTATTTATTTCCTATCTTTCAATCATTTACTTTTGTCAATTTTTTAAAGAGATTTCTTTTCGTTACACAAAATTCCCACTGAAAAGAAAATTATGATAAATTGTGATGCTAAAGTATCTTGGAGTACTCTTAGATAATTTTCTATGTTACGCATTTCACAACTTCTTAGAAAGGTAAAGTGATTAGAAACTATGTGCTGCGTTTTCAATACTATTATCTGGGAAGCAGTTCTGTGCATTTTTACAGAAACATTTGATTTTGCTCTGCAAAATGCTGATGGGTATATTGCTTCAGAGATAACTTTATGTATAATAAAACTTGATCTTTAAATGCTGTGTGCTAATAACTGTAAATAAATGAACCCCCAACCCAAATGAGTCCTAAATGAAAAAAGTATTTCATTTAAAATCAAAATGTCCTTCCTGGATTTAATTTAAACACCATCGCCCTAAATCCCTTTTTTAAACGCAGCCGCAACTTTGTGTTCATTTCATGTGGCCAACAATATAAGAAGTTTAAAACTAAAATGTGATCAAGCTTTCTGATAAAAAATTGCCAGATATCTCATGATGTAGCTTTTTCTGCATTACGAGAATACACATGTTAAAAAGAGCAAAGAATAAACTAATTATGAAATATTAATAAAAATAAGTACTTAAGAACAGCTGTAATCAATTTTTGGACATTACGAAGAGTTTGATCTTGTTGGATAACTCTATTCTGCCTTCCAAACAGCGAAGAGTTGTTAAGAACTTTTTAACGAAACGATTCCTTAGATGTCAAAAACACTTTAATAATGTATACGATGCAAATGTAAAGATATAGTTCATTGTGGCTATTGTCAAGCAACTTACTAAATTCTCAATATGGCTTTTTTATACATTAACTTTAAAGTACTCTAGTATCACATTCAGGATAACTATTGGTCAATGACCTATATTTGTAAAGTCAATGATGCCTTGATGATGATATGTACAATCCGGCTGTACCTTTCGTAAGCTATCAGCTAAAATAAGAAGCAAAATAAGCTAAAAAATTTAGGTAAACGTTTTAGTACGTATTTTCTGTGAAACTGGACGATTTCAAAGGTAGGAGAAAAATAATGTGTTTAATTAAAAGTTTGGAATCATTACAGTTATTAAAAATTGGGAAGTTAAGGAGTCTACTATTAAAGAAGTCAATTATTATTTGTAGACTATTATTTAGCTTCCTCACATAAAATAAAAAATCAATCCACTTTCTGCATTGGTGTCATCATGATAACCTGATGAGGAGAACTTTTTTTAATATATGACTGTTAATAAAAATGATTCGTAACGTTCAAATTTAAAATTGAGTACAATATTTTACTTCCCAGGAAACAAATACCTGAATCCTGTGTATTATTGATTGTTAATGAAAAATGTATAAAATAAACTGTTAACGGATTCGGAAAAAAAATTGTCTGGTTTAAAATGCTATTAGAAATTATTCAAATTTTTATTAAATTGTGACTTTGGTTTCCAATGAAAAACGGGAAAATATTTTAATAACTTCTTTTTCCATTTCCTTAGATCGGCTACTATTCATGAAAATAAAAAAATCAGATGATCAAAAGTTCATGTTCTTTTGGGGGAAGACAGGGGAAAGAGACATTCAAAATTGCTCTAAATTTTTACAAAATTTGCCTATAACTGGAAGTAATTACACACATGGAATGTAGTATTTATGGAAATGTAGGACTGTTTGAACTAAGAGATAATATTTCAAATAAAAGACTTAATTTTGCATAAAGCATTATATTCGAGATATTAATGAAATATATCAACTTGGAAAGGAAGGAGATTGTCATGTTAACTACTTTGAATTTCATTAGTCCCAAAATGTTCATAATTGTAAACTTCAAAAATACTTTTATCTTTTTGTTAAACCTTCAAAAGGACTCTGGTGACTAAGGCTTCGTTCAGACGGTGGTATAAATGCCAGAGAGGCATTAACTGCAGGAGTTCCGTTCACACCTGCGAGACAGAGTCCAAGCCGTAGCAAATTAGAGAAGCTAAATTTGCGCATGCGTGGATGCGTCTACAGCTTTCCCGCTCAACAGGTTTCTTGCGTTTCCTCTGATTGCTCAATTCATATACCAAGTTGGCATAAAGTTGAGAACTTCGAACTTTATGCCAATCCCCTAAACCAGTTTTTGTGATATAGTAAGGTCTGGTTACCTAGCAACGAAGCTCAATTTAAAACAGTTATGACATTTACACCATCTTCTGAACGGAACCTAAAACCTGAACTGTTTGTTTCTCAGCAAATTAAAAAACAAAATTTCGGAATTGTCACGATTCTAAAACTGAATGAAGATCTAGTAATTAAAACTCGTCTGTGTAGACACTAATTAATTATTTAACTCTTAAATTTGCATTCTTGTCTCTTGAAGACGCCTTTTGTGTAATGAAGGAAATCAGAATTACCTTTGTCGGTTATCATTGTTTTGTCCCAAACAGCAGATCTGCTTGGCTACAAAGATACTTTAGAGTTAGATTTAGAGAATTTTTTTAGAGGTAGACAGGACAACACCCAAAGGAATGATGCATAAATTTAAGAGAAAGGGATTTAAAGCACTGATATGGAAGATAGTTAATACTCAAAACGCTGATTTTAAATATCGAGAAAATATTTTAAAGACTATTCTCAGTTTGAACTAAGAGTTATAAATAATAAGCACTTTAAAATTTTTGATTTTATCCCATTGGGTTTTATTTTATTTCCGTTATTTAAAATTTCATGAATGATAAATTATTAGAAATCCATTCTACGCTTTCCGTTTTAAATACAAATGCAAATAATATGTAAATTATCTGCACATACACACACTAAGAATATTCAAAACATTAAAAATATGTACTTACCTGCACGCAAACTCTTATTACTTGAGCAACACTGAAATGCGCTGAAATAAATAAGTACACAGTTTTTAAAATCATCAACTTAAATTACCCAAAAGAGAAGGGGATACACTTTCCGTTTGATAGACAGTAAAGGAGGCTCAATATAAATTTGAACTTCATAAAAAAAAATTAAAAAGAAGAAGAAAAAAAATCGATGCAGGAAGAGAAGTTCAAGATCTCGTTTATCGTTTACATGCATTAATCCTACGAAAGCCATTATTAATGGTATCAATCTACAGAATTTGGAGTTTAATTAAAACTAATAGTTTATTCCCAGCGCGTTGACATTTGTTTTTCTGTTATTGGTAAGTATTTTAAGATAATCAATTATGCGGATGTGGAGACTGGTGTCATTTTCAATTTCATTGAGTTCGTTTCCGCATTTTTGGAAGCGTTTAATCTCCCCGGCCCTTTTCCTCATGAAAATGCTTTGCATGTGGTTCACCGACAAAATAACAGCGTAATTAGAATATAATGAAAAAATCCTTTGTGGACGTTTATTTCTAATTGAAAATAATCTTTATGCGATGAAATTTATTGCATTTCAAAGCTGTTATTCGATTAAAAAAATTTTAAAATGCGAAAGTAAGTAAACTTGCTGATGTCTTGTCAACTAAAATATTAAGATTTTTAAAGTTTTATTCCGATGTCGTCTGTTTTCACTTTTACTTTATTCTTTTGTTTATTTCCTCATTTTTAAAGCACAAATAGTTTCTCTTTTAAAAAAATATATTAAAATCTATGTATTAAAAATTATTAGGGGAATATGTAATTTAAGTAAGAATATTAAAAATCACTCATATGTAACTTCAGTTAAAGGGGGAAAGGAAAAAAAAAATGCTTTGAATAAAATGTAGAACATGGAAAATTAATGATCCATACAGCAGCAGGGCAATGATAATAATAACAACGGCTGTGTCATTAAAGTATTTATTTATCTGAGTTTTTATACTTATTTTTGTCCGATATTTTTTTTTCATATTTTCTACCAATTTCTACTAATAACATATTTTATTTAAATCTATTACGTCACGAAACTATCTCTACTGAAGGATCCATCCCTCCCTTAAAAAGTATGAATGTTAAAAGTATTTTATACAATTTAAATTTCACACCAAATAAACCTCTGGAATTACTGATATTAAAAATGGTAATTATATGCATCATCACTGACGCGGTATTCCAGAAAATGACACGATGTTTTAGATAGATATGAATATAATGCAAAATGCGTAGGAATCAACACTAAATCGAAAGCACGGTTACTCAAATTTTGTTTCTATTTTCACTAATATGCAGAATCGTAAATATTGTAATACTTCCAGCTTACCAGGAATAAATTATCACACTAACCAATGAAGGATGAGTGTCATCTGACCAATGACGATCTCGAGAAGAGACGATTGGCCTAAATAAGAAATAATACTCTGTTGTCACTGCGGACTTAATTTTCTTTGAAAGCATTTGTTCAAGCACCACAGCAGAGATCACGAATTCTTTTAAATAATATAAATACTTTTTCTACAATTTCTAAGTTTAAAATTATCTTCAAATTGACAATTTTTTTCAATTGATTTGAAGTTAAAGTAACGATAACTTTTTTGAACGGATTTTGTTCTTTTACATATCCATCTTTACTATGAGGTGCGGATGATGAATTTTAAACTGAATAGGTTTTCGACAGTTGAAAAATATTTTAAAATTTAGAAACAATGGGGTCATTGTTTTTAGAGAGCTTGGATGTCTAACCACATTGACCTCTCAGATTGGGATGCTTTGCTCCAATCAGAATATGATTTACACTTAAAAAATGAATATAATATGAATGAATAATAGTGCATATAAAATGAATATAATATGTACGAAAGAAAAAACAAGCAAAATTGTTTATAATAAATGAACTCCACCTTTTTGCATTCCTCTCTAGAATAATGAAAACTTGCATTTAATTTAGTTAATTAAGTTAATTTTAGTCAATACTTTATTAAATGAACGTGGTTTGCGGGGAGATAGCGTTTCTCCCAGAAGTTGCAAAATTAAAACGCAGCTGCTGGGAATTTATAATCCTAATTAAAAAATTCTTGGGCCCTTAAGAATAAAAAATCAAATCTGAAACATTTTATTTGAAGCATTTGCAAGTATCAACTATTTGTGTACTAAAACGAATGAAACTACTTGTGTACGAAAAAGAATGAAAGATACCGATTTTAATATCGGACCAGAGGATTTGTTAAGATTTTTTATGCTCTCGCTAAGTATCGGAAGTTACCAATTTGCTCTTGGTCATCCTCTTACTAATATACGCCTTTTTTTTTTTTCCTTTAGTGCTTTATTACTAAACATCGCTTTTCTCGCACTTAACGTCACATCAAATTCAAGAGCAAAATCACTAAATATTTAAAAGTAGCATATATTGAGAAGTTTCCGATAGAGTGTTAGGTGTTGCCATAATTTTTTTTTAATATTCGCTATATTATTTCTTTGAGAACTAGTCTCTCGAGATGCCAAGCACCTTAAAAATTATCATAAAGCGGAAAAAGTATATAATGGTTTTAATGAGTTCAGCTAGTGCCATTTCATTAAAATATTTAATATTTCTAATTAAACATCTCATGGTTTAAATGCCTTTTCAATCAGTTTAAAAAAAAATAAGGACTGAATTTATTTATTTCCAGTTTCTTTGTCTGCTACTCAGTAAAAGAATAATAAAATTTGAAATTTTTCTTATGCTTCACTAAATGGCAACACGCTGGTGCGTGGAGATATTATGTATTCTATTTTAGGCAGTGGCAACACATTGTTTTCAAATTGCCGAATTTGGTATATTAAAATTGAAAGACAAACACCTTACATTTTGCCGAATGGCAAGAACCTGGCTGCTGGAGATAAAAAGGCTTTATTTCGAACAATAGTGCCACTTCTTACTTTCAAACCACTGAGTTTATTAAACAAAAATTCGTTAAATTTACACAAAATATAACATATATATGTAAAAAAAAAATTCGAAATTCAAAACAGGCCAAATTTTGAATTTTGAATTTGTGTTTTATTTGAGGCGCGCATATTCGGGTCCACATTCGGTTATTGAGGTGCCCATACTCGGGTGGGGAACTACGTGTATTAAAAATTCGGCTCTAGGTGCCGTCTTTTTTTCATAATGCTAGAATCATATATACTTACCCACGCATTCTTCACTATTTCTTTAAAAGTAATACATGGCGATGCCATCTGATAGCAAAAATTTGAAAAGTGATCCGGATCAAAAGTGAGTTTCGAGAATAATAGCGCCTTTGGTGCTTAAAAATAAAATGAACCTTGGAAGTCCTCTTTCTTGAGTAAATGGTATCAAAATATTTTTTACTTAATTAGCTTGAAACCAAAAGCTCCTCTAAAAGATAATGTAAAGTATGCCCTGTAATAACTAATAAAAAGTTACAGATCGAATTTTACTTCAAATAAAATATGAGTAAAAATAGTCCAAGTTTCCGCTAAGAATAGAAAGTCATCTCACCCATAGCTTTGCATAAATGGATTAAAATGGGCCTCGAGGTATGTGAGTAATTAATGTTTTGAACGATTTTCTTTCTTTCCTTTTCAAACTGAACATTATACTCAAATTGATAGATATTAGCTCACGACAGTAATATGATCGCATTTCTGTTTATAGAGTAAACTTCCTTTTTAATTTTCTAATAAATGCACTTTGTAATAAGTGGGTTAAGTCAAGTTAGGTTTTCTGAATACTACAAAGGACGCAAGGCCTTGACTTCGTGTAGAAAATCTAAAGAAAACTGGCTCGTATTTATGTTACACACACGGAAAGAAGACTTCCACTTCGTTCGCGGGGATTAGCTTTGGTTTGTTAGGGCTATCTGCCTAAGGCGAGGGTTGCCTTCGTGGAGAACTTTCTAAGGGAAATTGGTTCTTATGCTTGAATGGTGAAAATCACAAAAACAGTCATGCAGCCACTCAGACCGAACTATCAGTGTTCACTGACTTTATACTACTTGACCACTAGTGGTCTTCGTGATAATTTGATTTCTGTTGTAATCAATAGGAAAAGATTTCTGTCCTCCTTCTTTACGATGAAAACAAGCCACTTTCTTACTTTTTCTTAAGTATGGCATAAACTAAGATTGCAGATTGTGATGTTGCAATTACTTGCTTATTTATTTATGTATTTTAAATTTCACTGCACCTTTTTTTTTTTTCGGATGTTCTTGAAAGATATTGCATGGAATTTCCCGATTTGGCTTTTAATCATTTCTGTTTCACATCTTGAGTAAAACGTTCTAATAAAAATTGCATATTTCTTTGATAAGAATATTATGTTAAGCATCATGCTATGACAGCGTTCATGAATCAAATTCAGTTGTCTTTTAATTCGTTTAGAATATCGATAATTAGTTAATTTACTTATGATTAACACTATGGAATTAAAATGAACTTAATTTAGCACAGGTGCAGGCTGTTTAGAGAATCTATAGGCTTATGTGAAGTTTTAATTTTAATGTATCTCCTATCGACATATTATTTTTCTTATCATTCTCAACACTGCTGCATTGCGCTAATTTGTTTGACTTGAACCAAAACTGTGTGATAGTTATCCGCCAAAAATTTACAAATTAGTACAAAGAAGAGTATTTTGAAAACTTATTAATTTACATTCGACATGCTTTGGAACACTAAAATAAACCTACTCATTTTGCTCTAAAAAGAGAATTTAATTAACAACTATTAGAAATAGACTAAGCTTATCTGATTTGCAATTGATCAAACATTTTACCTTCCATTGATTATACAATTGAACTATGCGCAAGCTTGTTTTGGAAGCTTTTTCGTGCATTACAAGATAATTTCCTTAAAATAAGGTGTTTTCCAAAAGGTAGTCTTTCTAAACCCAGTGCGCATTATTGCTTATGAATTAATTTAAAAACTTTAGAAATAAATAAATTATTTCCCCGAAAACTAGCTTATTCCTTTTCAGTAACTCACTTTGTTGTTGTTGCTGTTGTGACTAATCTCGTTTGTCTTATATAAGAGAAAGCCCGTGAAATTCATCGTGGCAAGGACTAAGATTACTCCTGTTGTTGGCTTTGAGATTGAGGGACCATACAAGAGATTTGAGGTACCATACAGTACGACTTTGCTCAGTTCCGTCCCTAGTTTTGAAGGGGAGCACCTCGGGGAAGGAGACGTGTTCGAGGGTCGCCCACCTCTCTTCTTTGGCCACCAAACTCTCGAAAGGAAGTTCGGCTCGCCGCATATTTTGAGTGCCCCCATGCCGCACAGACATTATTCATTTACAAGCATTCATGTCTTCTCCGAAATTCGAATCCTGGCCCATCGGCAAGGCCGTCGGGGTCGCTAACCTGTTGTCTACCATTGTTGGACGGCCAGTTTTATTGTAACGAGCAGAAATGCCTCAGAATTTTTCCACTGCTTTCCAGGGTATTTCAAAAGCACTTCTGTCAGAATTCTCAAAATGGAATTACTATCAGAAAAAGTTAATAATCTAAGTCAGAGTTCTGGACGGGACAATTCTCATCCCATCAGATAAAGAAGATGTTTATGATTTTATTACATCGTAACTGGAAAGTATAATTATATTTCATTGACGCTGAAAATTATGAGCTAAGAAGTTGGAAAAACTATAACAGCCACTCAGACTGAAAAATAATTCTCTAAAATTGGCTTGATTTGATTTTCTTGCTAATATGTTTTATATATTGGATGAAGATAGATTTAATTGTTGAACCATTCTGCTCGCTCCCCATTTTAAGCGATCGCTTAAAATGGGGCTTAAAATGGAGCTTAAATATTAGCAAGAAAATCAAATCGAGCCAATTTTAGCGAATTATTTTCCAGTCTGAGTGGCTGTTATAGTTTTTCCAACTTCTTAGCTCATACTTTTCAGGGTCAATGAAATATAATTATACTTTCCAGTTACGATGAAATAAAATCTTAAATATCTTCCTTATCTGATGGGATGAGAATTGTCCTGTCAGGAACTCTGATTTAGATTATTTACTTTTCTAATAGTAATTCCATTTTGAGAATTCTGACAATAATAGACCTAGTCAATTTTACTACATCGTTTTCATTAATCCGCCTAATTCCAGCAGTTTTATTTTCCCTCCATCTTCAGAATTGAGTGAGTATACGAGCCAGTTTCCCTTAGAAAGTCCTCCACGAAGGCATCCCTCCCTTTAGGCAGATAGCCCTCGTGTGCTTTGCCGTAATTGAATAACCTAACCTAACCCTCAGAATTGAGTGAAATAAAAAGAGCGATAACTGCGCCAATGTTGCAATCCTTTTGTTATTGGTTTCCTTGATAGTGGCGCTGTGCATAGCAGCATGGCAATCAAGCGGACGGGTTCTCGCTTTCCCGCCTCTTCTCAGAGCAGACTCACCCCCTATCATTAGGGCTTACTTATTCAAGGGAAAGGCACCAAACATTCCTAATGCGATGTGCGAGAATAGGCATCCTATCCTGTTATTTCTTGCTTTCTTCCTTTTTCTTTCTTTCTTTCTCTTTCAAGTCCAGCGTACTAACCTCCAGCGTACACGACTCCCTTAGAAACTCCGCCAACTGTAATTCTAGTGGACGAAGCAGCTCTTCTTTTTCTTTTTTTCCCCACTCTCTGTTTATTTCTTCTTTTCCTTCAGTGTTATTCCTTATGAAAGGTGTGGGATGCAAAAATCTTTAGCATATTTTCATGCATTCTGTAATGATTTCTTTTTCCAAAGGAGAATTTTTACTTCAATTTTACTCTGTGCCGGATTTGTCCTTATTGTTTTTTCCCTTCTAAAGACCCTTTGAAATCGTGAATATTCATACATGTGACTTGAGTACACCGAAGATAACAAAGCAAGTCTATACTTTAAGAAAATTATATGAAATGCATGCTTGTCAACATCGGCAAAGAAATATTCAGTGTATATATCATATTTCCTGTTGCAAATTCAGATAAATGGGAAATCTTAACTTTGTTTCATAAGCTTTATATGTGTAATACCTTAACTCATAGAGACAACCACTATACAGGGCTAAAAGGATTTGGTGAATTGCGCATCGAAATAATGAATGTTGCCAGATAAAGGAACTGACAACGCAGCTTTAATAATTGATTGCAAGCACAATGACTTATAAGGTATTTTCGCCCTCCTTTTCGCGTGCCTTCGTGGTGTAATTGAAAGCATACTCGAAGCACATTCGAGAGATCCAGGGTTGAGTCCCCGTGAGGGCACTGCACATTTTTTCAGTCTCTTGCTTCAAAAAACATAATGACTCTACTCTGCACGTAGCTCCCGAACTAATAAGCGGTGGACTCTGATTCGTCATCCAGGATTTGGCGACTGGGTCCCTTCATTTCTAGTCGCCTTTAAAAGGGGAAGTTATAAAGTACTCTCTCCCTCATCTCCCTCATTTCGACATGCTTTCGTAATTAGAAGCACTATTCGAAAGGTTCAAGGTTCGAGTCCCTGAGAGGGCACTGCACATTTTTCGCGCCTCCTAATTAAAAAAAAAAAAAAAAAAAACCTAATGACTCTAAAGACTTTGTCTATTATTGGAATGTAATATACCTTTATTGTTTATAATTATTGAATTTTTTGCTTAAAAGAAACTTTATGCAGAGTGATATCGTAACGTTCGGATTGATTAATTTAATTTTGTATTATTTCAGTATCCAATAATGAAATATTGGTTTTTGCCACAACTTCCAGTCGTATTTTAATACATTATAATTCTTATTCGTAAAGATACAGAAACCGTTGCTTTATTCTTAAATTCTAACAGGCTTAAATCCTTAAATTTACATTCAGACGGAGGAAAATGGAATAAAAAGGGTGATATTGATTTTATTTTTATTAATTTCACTATATAGTCTCAAAGACTACCTGAAAACATAAGGTTTTTCAAATTTTATTGCAACAACTTACCCTAGTTTTACTCTCAAGTTCTGAGTTTTAAAATTAAATAGAGTATTTCAAAAGATCTGCTAACCTGCTAGTTTATGTATAGGTACAAAGGTGTACGTGTTCGTCTAAAGCAGTTGTAATCACCATTGTTGTGATGTTGCAGTAATTCATTTACATGCAGGTCCACCAGCAGCAAAATCGAAGACTGGTAGCTCGGTCTGAGGTTCGAGTCCCAACGAACAGGCTTTCTGCATGGACGCGTTCATGGTTTTCCCCATGCGTAACGTCTATACGAACCAGTTTCTCTTAGAAAGTTCTCCACGAAGGCATCCTTCCTCTGAGATATCCCTCGAGTAGTTTGCGATAATCAAATAAACCAACCGGCCAATCCTCTACATGCATAGACATTAAAAGGGGAAGATTAGTCAATTTTATAATTATTTTCATAATTAAATTAACAATTTTATAATTAAATTAAATTATCAGCATTAAATCCTTACTTCTAATTGACCATATTTCAAAACCATCATCTTAGCAGTTTAAGAACTGATTGTGAACTTTTCGTTCTTTGAATTGCACGTGTTTTGAAAAGTTAATTCCCCATGAGACATATGACTATTTCTAAGAAAATTCTATCCCAGTTACAAAGATTTCCAAATGTTGTTAACTTCTCTTTCCTCCAACTTGAAACAGAAGATCTATCTAAATATTTTTACTCTGCATCTAAAAACGATGATGATGCTAAAGTTAGATAACTCTATCATGTCACAAGCAATTTAATTTAGAATTTATTAAAGTTTGTTTTAATTCATACCTACCTTGATCGAATATATGCACACACTGCAGGCAATATATGGATGCTTTCGAGTGTAATCTCCGCCTTTCTAAAGCTAATTGATGCCTTTCTTCACATTTTTTAAGTCTAAGGAAATGAGGTACAAATCTGTAAACCAATACATTATTATCACAGAGCTATCGCTACGTGCGTTATTATTCATAAGGTTAAAAAAGCAACTTTATTTAATCTAATTATCCTCCTCACTATTGGACTTAATTTTCGTAAGCATCTGCATTCAGAATGAAGGTGAAAAGGCAACAAAATAATAATATTAAAATTTTAATATTATTACACATTATAATAATTAAAATTATTCTTACTTCAGGGAGAGAAAAGTAATAAACTAGGACAACAAATTATTTGATACGTTTATGCGATTTCAGTATCATGCTCTAGTTTTAAGCATTTTATTACAGAGATAAAACTGTATTCATGTTTTGTTAAAACCTTAATATTTTTCAGAGACTTTTATTAGATTCTGACCATTCAAAAAATTTTTTTTCCCTTACCAGTTAGAAAACTTCAGAAATTTGGGATTTTCTTAATGTGGAGAAGAAATAACTGAATCAATTAGCTTGCAATATATTTTTTTAAACAGAATGTATTTTGCATTCACCCATATAAATTATTTATTTTCTAGACAACCCAGGGAAGTTCCTATGATGATTAACAAATATTAATAATGAGCAACTACTGAACAAGTCTTCATTTCAGAATGTAAAAGAAAAAAGCTTGTATCTAATATATTGAAATGGGGAAGGGACATCAAAACGCTTCAAGGAACAATTCAAAAAAGACAATATTTTATTTATACAAAAGATAATTTTGTAAATTAAAAGAATTTTTGCACTTCTCCCTCTAAACGTATATAAGATATGTAAATAACCCACTTGAATACTGCACAATAATAAGAACCTGCACATTAATAAACGTAGATTTCAGATGAAATTTTAAATTTGTTTAAAATCCGACAGAAAAGATTTATGCTTGAAAAGAAACTTTACTAAAGGAAAAAAACTCTTTCAAGTTCAAACACTCATCGAAATTAGATTGGATTAAAAACATAATTTTACTTCATTATAAACTTGAATTTTAAAACAAAATTCATAAATTCTACTTAGTTAAAAAAATCAACTAAGAACACAAAAATAAAGTATATTTTTATGTTGAACAGACTCATCTTTTTAATTATATTACTTTTTTCACTTTTATGAAGTTCTTTTCTTCTTAAACTTCTTTGCTACTCCGGACCTCTAAATGAAAAAAAGAATCAATTCCTGAAAATAAAAAAATTACTAAATAATACAGGATAATTATAAAATAATAGAAGAATTTAGCATTTTCATAAAATAACAAAGATACGTGCATGAAATACTTGATTGATTGAACTTCTCTGAAATGAGTAAGAATGGGTAAAGGGAATTAATTCCTTTAAGTGTTAAAATAAGCAATATTAACAGCTAGATATGAGACTATGTTGCATTTTCTGGCTGATTTAGTCCAACATTATATTCTAGAAGGTTGAATTGATTGTCAGCTTAAATGAAACCCACGACAACTACCATTTCTGCAACACGTACCTGGTTTTTATTCGCCATGATTTTACACATAAATCATTGATTAATAAAACAACTAACTAAGTAAAATACATGAAGCCAATGCTTAAATTTTCTTGAAGATTTTTGGTTCTGCGGAACAATTTCTAAACTCTTGAGTTAAGAAATATCGGCTTGTTTAGGTTTTGTATTTTCAAATGCACTTTGGAAGGCTAAATAATGAGCCCTGAAAAACTTCTCAATTGAACAAAAGCAAATCTTGAAACTTCTCAGTAGGCTGAACTATAAATCAGTATTTCAAACGGATGCAGAAAACTCCAAAATTGCCAGTAAATGCTAATTTGTTTGATGAAAAACCTTAAGAAATTGCAATAAAATACCCTTAAAAATTGCATAGACTATACAAAAAGTGAAATAATTATTCGTTCAAATTTGTTGGAGAAATCCAGAACAGATATAAGCAATTTATTTATCTTCATATATAATCAATCAGCTATGCGAAAATTTACAGGCACATTTAATGCTTAAAATCGGTCTATCAGATTACATAAGCAGCTTCAAGAAGAATCTTGTCACGAACAGAAAATTAGTAAAAATCTAAAAAAAAAAAAAAATTTGTCTGTTTCATTGCTTTCAGTTATGAAGGAACTAGGGAGGGGAAAAAATGACACCACTTGTGATTAGAAAAGCATCAAATTCTCATTTCGTCAAGAACTTAAACCTCCGCGCTTCTAAGTATGAACCAAAGGAAAAATCTTGGATGACTGGTTTTTATTTTTGTTTTATGTTTTTTAATGGAAATCTAGATAAAAAAATGCCTAGGAAAACAAAAACAATATTTATTTGTTTATTCTTTTTCAGTAGTTTACACTTCTTACATATTACTTGGAAGCATACGATTCAAACTTTTCCCGCATATTTGCATCAGCTAATTCCAAATATTGGATTTATGCATTAAATTAAAAAAATTTATAGCAAATAAGTCATGCTGAAAACATTAACTAAATTCGAGAAGGAGAAATTTCAGTGAGCTTTCCGAATTCGGAATGAACAGATTAGCATGTTTTACGAGAAGAAAATGTGGAATCCAAATAAACATTTATATCTCATATACGAAATTTTAAGTTTCTTCCATGAAAAGTAAATTTAATTCTATTATTTTATGAGAGCTGTAGTTTAAACGATGATTGACCAAAAAACTGATAATCAGAAAAGCGTATTTTTTTGCTATCCATAAGTCATAAGCCAATATTTACCAAGTTATTGAAATAATTGTAAGTATTTAAGGAAAAAAAATAAAATATGTAAAATTGCTCAAAATCTAATTTTTATTGCATATCTTATACTCACACTTCTATTTTTGAAAAATCAATAAAAACATCAGGAGTTGAAAGAAGAAAGTATAAATTTAAAGAAAATCATGCTTGGTATTAGAAACATTGGAATCGTGAGCAGTACTTGAATTTCTATTTTTTCTTAAATCATTCGACTTTTTCCATCATAATAAATCGCCATGGTAACCGTCAGTTGGCCGCTTTAGTCGAATTTCGGACTGGAACGGTCAATAACACGGCCTTCCTGGATTGTGTCCTTATCGATTAACGTATACAAATTTTAAATAGAAAAATGATGGATTTCAACTTAACAATTCCTTTAAACAGGAATTTAATCATGTCATGTTTTCAGTACTTAAAGCTGAAATATCTGAACTTTTAGAAATTTAAATCACTTCTTTCACAAAAACACACATGCGTATATATCGCTTTCTTTAAGATGGAGGAAAAAGAATTTTTTTTGCCCTTCTTCTATTTTTTATGTCCTTTGATTAATTAAACTTTCATGACAAAATGATTTCACCTATGAATAGGGGCAAAAAACAAAAAGGAACTTTTCGAACCAAGGTACATAAGAATTGAAGCAAAATATGTAACTTATTTTGATATTCTTCAGAAACTGGCTAAAAAAAAATGCAAATTTGCTTCACCGATGATTCTTAACTCAAAAGCTGTTGTCTGAGATTTAAAATATTAGCCATCTAAGGAAAGTAAGTAAAAACTGCCATATCTTTTGAGGATTTTGTTTTATTAATATCTATTAATTTATTCTGAACTTTATCAAAACTGTTAAATTTATTTACACTAAAACCTCCATTAACCGGAACCCTGTAAACCGAGGTCTCTGTTAACAAAGCCAGTTAATCACTTTGAAGAAATAATTGGAAAAATGTAGTAACATTAGGAAACGTACAACGAAAATCAGTAATATTCGTGAATTTTATTAGTGATTGACCTTTTGGTCTTTCTTATTAGTAATGGGCATTTAACGGCTTTCTGTTGTGCATTACGGTAAAATGTGAGGTTCACAAATGTTGAAAATTAAAGCAACGCTAAATGGCAATTAATTCGTAGACAGGTTTCTAAGGACAAAAGGTTGACATTTAGGAATAGATAAAGGCAAAAGCATCGAACCATATTTTGGAGTGTCATTTGAGACACAGATAAGACGAATGGTACAAATTACGGTCAAACTGAGGATGGCAATGAAACGAAAAATGGGGAAACTAGTTATTCATCTTGGTTTTAATTTTTATTTTTATTATTATTATTATTATTATGTCAAAATAGATGACGTCTCTATGCCTAAAGGGATGCCTTTGTAGAAGAATTTTTAAGAGAAATTATCTCATATATAAATTACTCATGGGAAAATCTATAACAACTTCCGTGCAGCCAGCTCATTAGCCAGTATTTGAACTCGGGTCGAATAACCAATTAATAAGCAGGTTTACCACTCGGAAACTAATAGCAATTAAATTTTAAAGTTTTTTAATATTTAAAGCAATGGCCTGTTGCTTCTCATTTGTATCTTTCATTGATAAAAACCTAGCATGGTCATGCAATAGCTGATAGAATTATTGGATTATCATAACAAAATTTTTAAGTTCTTTATCAAAAAAAATGTCTCATAAAAATCCTTGTAAGAAACTTGACAAAATTTGACAACTGAGTAAATTTTGATGGAGTTTGTGTATTCCAGTTTTTTTTTAATGGATGTGTTATCTCGAAGTAAAATTGCAAATGGATTACTTGTCATGAAATAAATTTTATCTGGTGATATGAAAATTTGTTCAAATATTAACAATTATACTTACGCGCTTATTTTCAAAATTTCAAATAAAAACTTCAGTAAACTTTGCCAAACGGAAAAGTGACATGAAATTTAGTCCGTACTAACCGAATTTTAGATTATCCAAAGTGGTTATGGTCCCAGTTCTCTTGGATGACTGAGGTTCTTCTGTATACTAGTATTGAACTAATTTTTATTACAAAACTCTATTATTTTATTCAAATATTAAAAATTCTTTTTAATTTTTTTAATAAAAAATTTCTTCGCTTACGAGCTCTAATGACTTAGAAAATAACATGACTCTCGCTGTTGTGTAATATAAATAATCAAGATATTAATTCATTAGCAGTTTTAAATGTTAATGAAATTTGAATCATAACCATATGCAAGTCTCTAGAAGGCGAAGCGGGCAGTTTCCAGATAGATTTAGTTGCAAAATTTGCAAGTTATCAACAACTCTTAGTCTTTCATTACTTACGGTATCATGTCTTCATAGAAGAACATTTAAGACTTACATAAATCTTATTTCAGACGAATTTCATCATTTATAATAGGTTTCGTTTTCAAGTGTGCAAAAAAATCAACATATCGTTTCCGTCTTTTTAACCGAGGGTAGCAAATGGGGGCGCTGTAGTCTTTGCTGAAGATTTTATCTGCAGTATCTACACTTAAACGGTTGTTCGGTGATATTTGCTAATGATCGCCGCAAACAGTCATTGAAGAACTCGTTGGAAATGTCATTAACGTCATGTATTAAAGATGATGAATGCCGAAAGCACAGGCAGAGAATGCGCTCGAAATCATGCAAGCTAATTGAGCCATGTTAGTAAAAGATATATCTCGCCTAAATATGTTTAAATTAATGCAATATTTTGTTAAAGATTTTGCCTGACGTCTTGAGAGTAAAATATTGACTTCAACAATTTCGATAAAAATCATTTAATGCGATGGTTTAGTTCTCTTTACCGCACGATGTCAAACTGGTGTAGTAATTAGACAGAATTAATTAATCTTATCACTTTGCTTTAAGAAAACAACTGTCAGTTTAAAATTGGTGTCGCGGCTATTTAAAAGGAATACCTGCAAATATGAATGGAAGAAGTGTTATTTAAAGGAGTTTTTCATATCTTTTTTTATTAAACTAGCTTTTCTTTAATAAATGAATTAGTGACTTTTTCAAAATTAATGTTTTTAATTTGAATTTCTTCGTGGTTTTCACAAATAAATGCTTGACTGTTCTAAAAAACTGAAATTATAAAAGTATCTGAACTAAGAATGAAATAATAATATCTAAAATTAATGACTGAAATGAGAATTTGTTTTTTCTGCGACTAATAAAACTGATGTAATTTACGTTATTTTACAATATTTTATTATTGCTTTATCATCTAGTTCCTTTTCTTTTACAAAAATTGTCCTCCGATATGTGTGATTATTTCTAAGAAAATTTAAAGTTATCATGCTACATACTTTTATGATAGCTAACTCGATCAATAATGCTTATGACTAAGATATTGTCGCTGTTCGCATAATACTACATTCGGCAATTAAAATACCGTCAAAACTCCGCGGCTCTTGATAAATGAGGGGATCAACATTGTTGAAAATTCTAACAAATGGTATCTGGATCTAAACTAACTGGATCAAACTTGTACTTATTTCAAATGATCTTCCCGAATAAAGAAAATCGTTGAGTTTATTCCAGTGCTATAATTAGTTACAAAAATGCAACACAGGAATAACGAAATTCAAGCAAAAAGAGTAATTTAAAATTGGCTTAGAATTTGCAAAGTTACTCCAAACTTCAGTTTTTTTTTTAATTCAAAATATTATATTAGTCTCTTTCTCCTCCATTAAACATGAGCCAGTATCTTCGTTTATCGTTTATAAAAAAATTTATTCTGGTTTCATAAGCCAGCTTTTTAATTTGAAAAAATTCTGTTTCTAATTTAAATTAATTCTACAGAAAACCATGAGATTTTGCAAATGCTTAATTATTCTTATATTCTGTCAAATTTTATGCCAAGTCAAATTTCTTTAAAAGTGACCGATATTTCAATGAAATTCATGAAAAGCTTCAAAGACGCTGTCATTGAAGAAAATGGAGGTATTCACCAGAAGGATATATAATTGTTAAAGAATATGAGGTTTGAATAGGAAAGATTAAAAGGCATTTTTAATACAAATATTTTAACAGTCGCTTAATATTTTGCAACTTATATACTCTATTAATCAAGTTCATAATTTTAGTCATCAGTCTAGAAAACGCTCATCTTTCATCGCAGTACCATGATGGAAGTTCTCATCGATTGTCATTCGAAATTTTTCTTCTCGCTCTGAACTTAAATCGTGTTCTTTTCCAGGATTTGTTGGAAATCGAAATCAAATTCTTCTATGGAGAGCCAATATTCAAAAGTAAAAACCAAGATAATTTATGCATTAATCTAATATATCGTTATATCCTTACTGTGACTAAATTCATCTACATCCATTGCAGCCTTTAATTCAGAAATGAGTTTCACGTTGCAGTTGGTCGAAAGCTAAAGCAAAGATGCTATTAATTTTAAATGTCAATAGCTGTGTCTTGAGATGGTATCGGTTAGATCAAAACGGGGTACATAACATGACCGACATGCCTCATTACATGGGAAAAAAATCGAAGCTGCGTAAATCCCCTTAAAGGTCGAAAAGTTCATCTTTATGAAAAATATGTTCTCTGGAAAAGAATAAAATTAAAAAGAATAAATATTCTAAAAAATTTAATTGAATGAAAGCCAGTTTCTGAATTTAATTAAGTAGAGCTTCTATTTTACAAATGCTATTTCTCATAATATTTAGAATTGTTTTAATTTGGTTGTTCTTAGGTAATTGAAAAAGATTTAAAGCCCCCCCCCCCCCCGATATGATGGCTTACATTGCATTATTATGTTTGTAATTGTGGGACTTCATGCTTTGATCACGACATTCGAGTATGAAAAGTTTATGATAATAATAAGAAGCTGAAACATCCGTAGTGAGAAGAAAACAAGGCTTGAGTTTAATAAATTCATTTTGAAATTTTTTAAAGCTTTTTCTTTTTTTTCCCTTTATTATTCGCGAAATTTACTCTTCCTTTCTTAACTTTCGTAAGAGACCATTGAAATCTTTCATATTAAAGAATGCTTGATTCTGAATGTGCTTGGCATTCCCCTTTCGGTGCTAATTCCCTAATTCTGGAAGTTAACTGAAAAAAAAAAGACTGATTTAATATTATTAGAGAAAACTGCTATTTTAAAACGCATTGCAACATTTTAAAACCCATTTTATGCATTAGTTATATGTTAAATTCAACTCGATTATAATGGCCACAGGTATACTATTACTGGTGTAATAAGCCAAAAGGCATAATTAATTTAAAATTTAATTTAGGAGCGTATTCATTCAAATTAAACTCTTCACTTATTTACGGAAATATATGAAAGCGAAGAAGTTTTACTGATTTCTCGTTATTACTGGTTTCTTTATAAACAAACTTGATATACAATTCTATTTGGCAGCAACTTATAAAACGGAAATTATATTCTAAATAATAGGCTGATGTCTTACATAATCATTACCAAATACTCACTTTCAACAAAGAGTAGTTATATAATCAGTGTTTTTCTTTTTTTTCAAATGTTTCAGAAGGTAACGTTTAAGCAAACCGTAAGCTTAAATCTCCCTTTTATTTCCAAAATCGTTCCTATTTTTAAAATGGTGAAACTTGTTTCGAATAAGGGAATTTTCATTCCACAGTCATAATAACGAAAACAATTCGGCCATCAGCCTTTCTATTTTAACCTATAGAATATTTGAGTGAATAGACTCAATGCGATTTAAAATTAACTGTACACTTTCAATATTCTCAGCAGTTTCGCAGGTACTTTAATTATGAAAATGAACGTGTTGTTAATTTTTGTAAAAAATTGTTATTTTAAGACTTTATTATTAAATTATGTGCAAGCTTTTATCTTCAAAAAGTGATAATTAATATCATCTTCGATAAGCTGACACTAATAATTTCAGTTTCAACTTTTAAAATGAACAATTTATAAAGCAAAATATA
>KK115881.1:284434-370353 GCA_000611955.2 Stegodyphus mimosarum | reverse complement strand
TGTATGATACATCTGAATTCCGGTATAGGTAAATACATATAAATTAAGAATAGGTAAATATACATAAATAAAAATATTTCAATCAAAAATTCTTTCCTTATAGAGCTCTATTACAAGCATAATAAAGTGTAACGTCGATCTTTCCTACATTCGAAAACATTTAAATGCATTCCTTTGGTACCAACATGTTTCGCAGCCATTCCTTTGTTTTGTAATAACTTAATATTTTTTTTGGGCCTTCGAATGAATATTATCTAAAGGATCTTGTTTCTTTTTTTTTTTTCTTTCTTTCTTTTCTTTGGGGGCATTATAAAGTCTTTATTGGTGATCTGTTGCTTGTCCCGAATAACATCTTCATAAAAACAAAAATTCATTCCGCCATTTGAGCTCTAATAACTATCACCTACATCTTATCTAATTTACATTCAAAATGCATTTGGGCAAATAAGTTAGACTATGCTATGAATAAGTCGAAAACCAATCCGAGACCAACATTCATTTTCTTAAATTTTGCATTTTAGTAGAAAGAATCACATTATCTAAATCTTGATTCTTTATTTCTTGATAAACTAGACGTTTTGTTCATGAGTTTTCACCCTTTCGGCAAATAAAATGATGGAAAAAAAATTATGTTCCTCATATGATTTCCATGATTTCTTCCATAAAAAGCATCAATAGTTTCATATTTGACCTTACAGATACAGTCATTGCATTTGACCCAGTTTATATGCAACTTTTTAGAAACAGGGAAGAGGAAATATTAGTTTAAATTTCCTGCAAAAATTTAGTTTGAGTTCTTGATGTTAGATGGACAACATTTGAATGAATTAGTTAAAGATGAAGTTTTCAATAAAGGAATTTGAAAATATTGCCCATTAGAAAAGTTCAGTGTTTAATTTACGCCAGTTAATTTCTGTTATACTGTTAATTAAAAGTAATACTTGAGAACATTTTGTAATTATGCTAATGGAGATTTGTGTTCTTGCATTTTCATCCTCATTTTAAGTTAACTTTAAAGCTTCAAATTTTCTAGAGTTGTGTTTTAACGATGAGTGTGTTTATAGAATAACATAATCTGAAGTAAAATATACTCAAGTACTCGAGTTTATGAATCAGGAAATTATATTATGTATCTGCTTGTTTGATTGTTTTAAGTAAGCTTTTTCTTTATTCGTTAGTTGCTCTTTATAAAATTTGAAATGAGGATAATTGAATAAGCATAAATAAAAATAAACAGAAGATAAGTTTCTTTTCTTTTCCAGTTTAAGTTCCAAGTTAGCGCTCGCTGAAATCATAAAAGGCTGCTTGATTTTCAGTATTTGGTTTAGGTCCTTGGAATAGCTTTCAGGTTTCTAATATTTGGGAAGCAGTTACTGTTAATAGTTAATATTCCCAGCACAGAAATTATAATATTAATGTTTTTGAAAACTGGTCACAACCTCAGCATATGGTTAAATCAGGAAATAGAACAATACTAAATAAAGTTAAAAATTGGTGTGTTTGCTGCTGTTGAAAAAACTATAATTAAGATATGTATGCCTTAATAACAGACAATTAAATCTTGTAACAAAAAATTATGAGGAGAAATCTAGTTATTAGGACGTTAACTATTTCAATAAGTTGAGCACCGTGAGAATAAAAATTATTTAAATTCCAAAGTTTTAGCTAAAATTTTGGCAGAAGTAACTCAACATACATTATTGTCGGGGCTTTTTACTCGATTTTTTCCGAAGATATAGGTCGTTTAAAGATTTTTTTGAACGCAATTAAATTTTGAAAATAAAATATTAAATTTTAAGAATATATTTTTTGTCTTTAACTCCAATTTATATATAGCAGGATTTAATTATGGTGTTGCCCTTCATTGATTAGGATATAGATTTCAACATATATAAATTTGTGTAATTTTCGGTTGAATCGTCATCTGGATTAACTGAGACGCTTTAAGATTTTCCCTAAATAATTCTTCATTGAAAAACATATAATTATTAAATTATAAACTTATTCAACACTTACTTCTAAATTTATTCTTCAACTGAATACGCAGCTGCAAAGTACTCGTGGATAAAGTTCCTTCATTCAGAATTTTCTATAATTTAACTAAAATGCAGGATGCATCTCAAACTTGTTCTTATACTCGTCGAAGGTGGGAAGGGCGTCGAAGAGGCATTCTGTGGTGGCAGAAAAAAAAAGATTAATGCCAATAATTCTGAAAGGGTAATTCTATAGGATTATAAAATTGGAAACATAATTAGAAAGTAGGATGTAAGCAACTAATATAAGTGTAAAATAGAATGTTAGATGACTGTTTTTCTTTTCTAAAATTAAGGGCACAAAACAAATGGCCCTTTAGACGAAAACAAATGGCCTTAAAAAAAGTTATTTTTATTTTTTTATTTTGTTTTGCATAAGCATCCTGCATACTGCATCCAAATTCTAATTGTGAAAGGCATCACAACAGCTGATATTAATTCTTTTCAGCTGTAATGAATATCACTTTACTGGAAGGTAAGTTAACTATTTTGTAAATCAAGGGCATTGCTGTCTACGTTTTATTCCTGAATTTCACAGTTAGAATGATTTTAGCCGAGGATTGATTTCTGTATAAGCTGCCAAGAAAATGATTTCTTGGTTCCAGGAAACTAAACATTTTGGAGTCTAGACTGGTCCGGGTTACAAATTTGTTATTTCACATGATGAAGATGTTGCTAAACTGTTGCTGAATAAACGATGAGAAATCTTTTATATTTAATAGTGCGCTTGTCATGTTATGGCAGCAGAGTATATCTTGTGGCATAATGTAGAAAGTATTAAGAACGTTAGGGCATTCATATTCATACAGCATCACCGTAGCTATCAGCTCTTTCGGCCGATAAGGAGTGCCGCCCATCGACTAAGCTTTACCCTCACTTTTACTGCCACAATGGAAGTGTGGTCATGGAAGTTACTACGTTGCCATGAAAGTTCCTGAGGCTGCTTATCATACTAGAGTAATAAACAGTCGTATCAAGAAACACTAACGTGTTTTCTTCTAACAGATGCGTATTTGTGGCATAGACTCATCCTCACCGTCACTTTTAGATCATCCACCTCCGAAGAAGCTTATACCAGAGTTCCTGGAACTTGTTTCGTTGCCAAATATACTAAGACACTTAACGAACAGTATTACTCCAAATGCAACACTCAACACAGGAGCTTTTGAGCTAACATTTCATCGCTGGCTGATTAGACCTGTAGTTGTTAGCGCCTGGTGACCGCAAACTAAGGACCTTATTTCGCATGATTTTGGGTTGTAATTTCGCTTAAATAAGTTTGCGTTATCAAGGCCACGCTACAGCTTTGGTAGATATGAAAGAAAGCTGTTGGTGAAAAACGTCAAAGAGAATTAGTTACGGGCAGCAACTGAATGTTTACTGACATTTAAAACATAATGGAACTTATATTCAGATGCTTATTAGAATAATTATCATAGTTTGAAAATATCTAGAAAGGAACTTGTTCTGAATAAATTTTCAGTTTTTGAAATTAAATTCTCTGCTAGTTGCAAAATCGAATTTACGACTGTTATAATTCATCCGTGGTCAAATGCTCATGCAAGCTGTGCATTAGATATACTTTTACCAAAATAAGCATTAATTAGCTATCCACCGGCAAACTTAAAATCAGAGGTCATTTTTCAAATTGTCATATTTATTTAACTGATGTAACGAGTTCTGAAAATGCCTTTAAATTTTATAATAATGATATCAACGTCAGTAATATTTTTATATAATTATAACATTTTTTTTATAACTTAGACATATGATAGCCTAATTTGAAAAGAAAAGAAAAATCGTGTTATTCGCTATGCATATGGGAAGCAAAATCACTCTTAAAGTATAATGTAAGTGGTAATAACTTCGAGTTCAAGTCATGAGTGATGGAATTATACTCCACCTAATATCTGATTCACAGAGTTTTTCACGTAAATATGATGAATTAAACATGCATTTACATCTTTGATGGGGTTTTTAGGTAACAGGCTTTTGTTTGTGTAGTTCGGGAAATAAGCTTAGCCTGTTTTCTTTAAATAAATAATCACCTCCCGCACCCAGTGAAGAACCGAGTTCATGCCAGGCTTAAAAACGAAGTAACGGTAAAAAAATAGGAAATTCGAATTTCGCATGTGTTTTCTATTACGAATATTAGTTGCTGGTGTAAATTAAGGATAATAATTTCGAGTATTTGATTTGTAAATACGTTCTTTCCCTTCTGTTGTAAGAAGTAGTAATTGTTATTAATAACTCATCAAAATGCAATAAATGTATCTCCAGCATGAAAAAAACCAAGATGTCATTGCAGCGTATTTTGTATACAGTCCTTAGTTCTTGACGAATCCTTGTATATGCCTTTTTTTTTTCCTTTACCCGAATTTCTTTTGCTGCAATCATACTACAACTCCGCCTATAGCTGCGACAGATAATCACTAGTTTTCACTCAGGGTAGATCTACTCCCGACTTCTTTTATTCTTAGGACCGCTAACTCCCCCTCCCCTTTCCCTATAATCTCATTTCGACACACACCCCTTGGCCTGTCAGTGGATTTTCTTAGTCGGTTGATTCTGCTTCTTCTGCTTCACCGGTTCTTACAACCAGTTTGCTTTCTTCGTCAAGCTTCTTCCCTCCTACCCCCTTTTCTTTTTTACTTTAACGCATTCGCATACCCCATTTGAAATCTTAACACTGTACCTTCCTCCCTATTCTTATTTTTAATTTTTTTCCCTCACTCGGTAAAAATAACAGTCGTATAGGCGGTTAAAAAACATAATAATGCATCTAACATCTGTGAAACTGCTATGTCGGTGAAAAAATTTCAACTACCAAAATAATTTTAACATCAATATACTTCATTCTCACTTGCGTCAAATGATGAGATCACCATCGGAAATGAAAAGTTATAGTCCTGGTTCCAGCCACTGGAGAAAAAAAAAAAAAAAAACTCTGTCAATAAAATATAGTAATTATAGTCTATCTAGTTCATTCTTACTCTTTATTCTGGAGTCACATTAAATAAATATCAGTTACTGGATTTTGTCAACAAATTAATATCCAAGCAATAGCAGAAATTCGGCATTTCCATGCGTATGAATAAAACGTGAATCTTTCGTGCATCTGAATAAAATGCTAGTGATATAAGGCAGGTAATTACCAATAATGGAAGACAATTTGGAGAGTAGGTAAAATAAAAAAGGGATCTTAATGTTGACTACGCCTAAAACGTTATAAGATTTACTTTTAACGGAAATATTATAGTCTGACAACTTTGAAAAGCGCTTTAGTTTTCCCGAATTTAAAATTGCGCTCTGCGGTAAGGGAGGATATGATAGTTTGGGATAAAACCATTTAAAACATTTTACTTTTTTTGTGCTAATTTTGGTGTTGATTCTTTATCTATTTACTGTTATGTTGCGCAAAGTTATCATGCTCGATATAATTTATAATGCTAGTGTTTCTTTCCCTTCCAGAGTGATTTAAATCTGATGATTTGTAGCCAGTTGTGAAACTGTAACTGATTTAAGCAATCAACCAAAAAACAAAATAATGACTCTTTTATGCACAAGCTACCACAGAAAACTGTGAAAGTATCTGCCCTGTTATATATAAAGATAACGAATTGATGTTTCCTTGATCACAATTTATTCTACATACTTTTTTATTATATCAGATAAAATAAGTCTTGTTTGTAGAAGAGACATGGTGATACGTGGAAATTTTTGCAAGAAACAGCCTTCTTTTTTTTTATTCTTGATATTTTGTTGTCTGTAAGTATAAGTGTGCGATCAAGTGGGATCTCATTAATAGAACAGCTTATTAACTGACTTCCGTTAGGAAAACCCTAAGTTGGAATCCCAGAGAAGGCAAGGATGTTTGTAAGCGTATATATAGTGTGTGCGCGGCAAGAGGGTTCCTGAAATACACGGCAAGCTGAAATCCTCTTGAGAGGTTGGTGGTAGCTTCACCCTGTACCCGTCTGAAATATTCAAAATAGTTTTTTTCCCCCTTTTCTTTCTTTCTTTTTTTTTAACTGAGCATAGTATATTCTAACGCACATAAAATTTGGTGCCTTTTTAGCAGAATTAAATATATTTGAAATACATTAATTAATAAATGCATTTATAATCTGTTAATTCATATTTGAGCTGGGATAGATTATAAGGCGGTTAATAAAAGCTCAAACAGCATGCTCATCCATACGATTATACTGGAAATTTGTATTCGTCATAATTTCGATCTGAAGTCGGTCTTCAAAATTTCACGGTCAATATTATTAAACTTCAGATTTATATCATTAACACACATAGAGTTATTATATACTAAGCAATATATTCGTTAATGTCCCATTTATATTATTTTACTGTTAGTTTGTTAAAAATATGTGTGAGAATCTATTTTATTTACATTTTGTTTCAGATTAAATTTGAAGGGAACCAAAAAATTAAACAGTAAACTATAAAATCATGTGCTGCGTTGATTACCTCAGCTAAAAGGATTTCGATTTCACTACTTTCGATTTCACTACTGCGCGAATTAGATTTGAATTTTGGTATTTAGTTTCCTTAAAGGATACGAAAATATTCAAACTTCTTAACGGAATACGTTAATTTACTTCATACTTTAATGACAGCAACCACTAAACGGTTTATTTAACATCGAAAACTATATCGTTTGAAAATGAGCATTAAATTTAAAATACGCTTTTCATGTAATTTCAATTACTTGATTTTTTTTTTCAAAAAATTTCATTCTTCATGAGGCTTTAATGGTATTTTTAGTGTTATTCACTTAAGTCCATAGATTTTTTGCGCTATCTGTAGGCCTAATCTCATTAAGCGTTAAAACCGTACCAGTATAAAATCTCGATGTTGGCTATAATCCAAAGGCGCAACTACGCCAAAACATTTCCACTTCAAAAATTCTTTAAAAAAAAGCACTCTAGGAATAGATCGCTACAAAGTGACTATAATCTACCAATTATCAACGTCTAGCTAATCATAGAGCTGTTTAACGAATTGATGGAATGGATAACTTGACAAACTAAAAAAATTTTTAAAAATTCATTTCGTAAGGAGAGAAAAAAAGTGAGGAGAAAACCCACTGATTAGCATGCAAATATGCTTGAAGTAAAATTTGATGTCTATTTAGATGACAAGTAATAATTGCTGGTAGTTCAGATGCAATCTGTGTTTCTTTTCCATAACTAAACAATAACGTTGCATTTCGTAAATATGTTGATTACAAATTCATTGCTTTCGTCTCAAATTCTCTTCAGTTTAATTCTTTAACCACACAGATTTTGAGTACGTTAATGTCCGAATAAGTGAAGACCAGTTTTTTTCCCCACAGTAATTTAATTTAATTTAATTTTTAGTAGTTTAATATCATTATCTTTTATCAGTTTAAATGCTGCTCTGTGTAAATGCATGTTACATATAGTCTATAAAAATTTCTTATTCCCTTGTTGAATTTAATTTGCATGCTCTTGAAGTTATTGTTTTTAGTGAAAAGCTAATTTCTTTCTAATTCATAGCACATTTTTAAATGTTACAGATAAGATGATAATATTGATCTTACATAAAAACATGTGAGAATATTCTTTTCTTCATATATCATGTCTATTCCTAAATAGCTAATAAGGCTCTAATATCTAGGCTGTAACAGTTTTTAGAGGAGTGCTTAAGATTTTAATTACCGCCCTTATTCGTTGAAATCATATTCATAAGAACTCTCAGTTATATATTATACTTCACACAATAATGGCACATCGAACATCAGTTTCTTGTGTACGGATACCCAACAAATCCAAAGAATTTTCATCATCTTCTAGCTGTGAAATACATACATCAGGCAAAGTAATAGAAAATAATTGTTTTAAGAAAAACAAATGCAAGAAGTCTAATTGTAGTAGGTAAAAATATATACAAATTTCGGCTGTTAAGTATTTAAAGAATTGAAATAAAAAATTATAGTATTCCATTAATTTTTATCATGCAATAACATTATTGGACAATAATGGACTTGTAAAGAATCGCAGATATTTAGAAAAGTTTTTACAACACCGTATTCTTTAAGCAGGGAGTGCTTTAAAATAGAAATGAATAAACTTCTGTATTATAACTCTTTAAATAGAAAATAAAAGTATCCCCCCAAATTTGTGGGTCATAATACAGTGTATACAAAGAAATAGATTTACATAAATAGGGCACATATATTTAAGAAAATTACATTTAAAAAAGAAATTTACAACTTCACGGGAAAGGAAATGTATTGTTTTAGAAATATTTATAGGGTTTTGATTATCTTGTATCCTGAGAAGAAGAGAATTTGAAAATTTCTACTCGTAATTAAAAAATAAGTGCTTTAAAAAACAGTAATCACTATTTTAAATTTTGAATGCAGGTATAAAGTACTAGAAACTAAAATATGGCATCAGTTATTCGAGCATATTTCTTCTAGTATCTTTGCATACCATATTTTATTAGTAAAAGAATTAAATTTTAAATGTTTTTCTAGAATTTAATGTACATTATGTATTTAAAATATCACTCTTACATAACAAAAATAATGTAAAGCATAGTTAAACCTTCGATTATTTAGAAGTGAAGAAGACTTCTATTGTAGAATATGAATGGTCTTTTGTAGAATATGAATGGTCTTTACAGTACAGTGTACACTTTTTCTCCAGATATTAAATTTCTAATGCATCTTTTGATCTGCAGAATTATACGTTACATTTATAATTGATTCTGACGCTCTTTAAATACTTTATAGCAGAGTGATCCTCTTTCCCAGTATAACCACATGAAAATGAAAATAACTGAAAAGAGGATGTAAAGTCGGTATTTTCTAAAATACCTCATCAAAAAATTGGTTGTTGATGTTAAAAATTCTCGAAAGGCGAAACAGATTATGTCACTTCTCAGTTATAAATTTCTTGACTGCTCACCATTTTATTAAACCTGTTTATTTTCATTCTATTTCTGGCTTTATTAACCTTTGAAATTTTTCTTTGAACATAATTAGCTTTAAACAATTGCCTTATTATTTCAACACATTTTTTCTTAATTTAATTGAAAAATAAGTGAGCTATTTAAAAGTGTAAAGAGATATTAAAATTTTCTACCTGTGAGTAATTTGAAGACACGTACCTTTTTTTTTAATTATCGAAGCAAATTGCTTCAGCGTGGAAGACCAATACTCAAATAAATAGATAGAAATTATTATCTTTTAAGTTTGAGAAAAACTGGTTGATTAGCAAATTTTCGCAAACTTGTTGATACTAGGGGAGGGAGAGGGATTTATCAGATTTACTGAAATTCTAATAATATACTGGTAACCACATTTTTCAGGAATGAAATATACTGGACTCACATTTTCAATATATTTAATTCCATTGTACCAACAGAACATGAAGGATGCCTTTTAAAAGCTTATAAACATACTGCATTGTTTATTTTTCATAAGTGGAAAAAAGTCATGAGAAAGCTTTCGCTTAAAAATTTGTTATTTCCGATTTCTTTCATAACATTCTTCAAACTAAACGCTTTCATTATACCTGCAAAATTATGGTTTTAAATGGCACTGATTAATCACTGTTTATAACGTTTCTGATACCGACATGAGTTGAAATTTTGTGCAACAATTTTTACTAACAGCAAGTCATACTCTCATAGATTTGTAAGACGCCTTTTCACAACACAACCATTTAAAAATAATCTTAAGCAATCATGCAAGAAAACGTAATCAATAAAAAATGCAGCAAAGCTAGTTTCTTTTGTTGATAAAAGTTAGCATAATTTAAAACAATTTTCTTTTCCTTCAACTCGATTGCATTGTATACAATACACTATTTTGTTTTTCAATCTCCCAAAAAGTGTCTTCATCAAAATTTGCGCAAATCAATTTTATAGCAAGCTATATATAATAAATTAAACACTAAAGGAGATTTTTTAGGATTGGATTTATATGCATAAATACAGGAACACTTACGCGTATATCTCTGCATGTGTATGCATACGTATGCATATGATTAAAAGGCTAAAATTTATATGTACATATATAACTCATACAACAGATAATTAAAATATCTTTGCAAAAAGATCTGCTGAAATCAACTTATACATTTATTATTTTATTATTCGTTCATAAACGTTATTGCTATATGAGGGAAAAATGACGACTTTTATTACAAATATTTTCCTGAATAACAATCTGTAACTACTTTTTACTCTTTCTCTTTTTTAAAAAAATATTTTAGTGTCCTTTATGTTAGAAATATTTTCATTTTAAAGTTTAATTCTAGAATTTTAAAATTGCATATATGCAGTCACTCATATTCAAATGAAAGATTTATTTTGACACTGTAAACTGAGATAAATGTAGTTTAGTTTGTAGCGTCAGTTGTAAAATTATAATAAATAATTAAAGAAACCCGTTATCTGGTTTATATATTTTGTCAGCAATCGCACATGAGCTGAATAGAAGAAACTCAAACTTTGCTATTCATAATCAGCAACATTGCTGCTCTGAAGATAATTCTAATTTTGAAGTAAACCTGTTGTTTTCATGCTAATGCCCTAATTATCTCTTCAAAATGTGTAATTTAAGATAGTCCTGGAAAACAGAATAAGTAAAAGAATATCAGAAAGAATGAATTTAAAATGCAAGAAACTGCAGGAAAATATAGTGATCCCTGTGAAATTCTTTGTAGACTGAAGGGAATTAAACACCTTTATTTAGTCTTAAAAAGTAGATAATACTGTAAAAAATTATCAATAGCTTATAAACTAAACATTATTTTTCTTCGAGTGTACGATTTTAATACATAATAGAGATAAATGTATAAATTAATCTATAATCTCATAATTCATGGTAAAAAATTGATCAAATTCATTTTTCTAATATTTAAATTAACATTTAAATACGGTATCTGAAGAAAAAGAAAAAAAAAAAAAAACTGAGTGATCTCAAACATAAAAACATGCCCAAACGAATTCTAAGCAGACCGCCAATTTCTTAATCTGGTCACGTTCAATAAACCTCGATTTATTTTCAGACGCGAACTGCACTTATCGGCAAATAAAGAATATAATGGGATATGATCAGTATAATGTTCGTTTTTAATTTGGTTTGTTTAGTTTTAGCTATTTTAAAAATGTATTATTATGTACATTAATCGACTATGAAATGAAAACTCGTATCATGGGTTTCACTGATGACAGCTAAAAAATTAGAAAGAAATTTAACACTGCAAACAAATGTTACGTATTTGAGAAGGAAGCTGTTATTTTTTGGTAGCTACAGTGTGAAAAAAGAAATCGGATTTTAGCATCTTCTTGAATCTTCATTTGTGTTGTGGCTAAAATTAAAAGAAAAAAAAAAAAGTAGCTTTCATTTATAGCTTTCCGCTTTCCTTTCTGACATATCTTTATCTATGTTTTATTAAGTCGTGTTTGAATCGAAATTCTACCAATTTTGGTATGTACACTCGAAAAGTATTAAATTAATATTGGTTCGCTTTTCCTTTGACATTTTACACTAGTTTAGTTCACATTCTAAGAGCGTAAAAGTAAGGAATGGCAAGAGCAAAGAATGAAAGAAAGAAAAAAGAGAGAGAGCACTGTACCTGTTTGCGGCTTGGAGGGAGGTGGGGGTTCGGGTCCTTTGGAAAGTTGTTGCCACCCCTCAGCGGCGAAAAAGGGGGCGCCACTGGGACCAGCGGGCAGGCACTCTATAGTGCGTGCATGCGAGCGGCACCACACAAGCAATGGTCTAGTAGCTGTGGTCGGTGCTTGGAAGCGGACTCTGTCTTTGGTGCCTAAATAGTAAAGGAAGGTTCTTTGGGTTTGGGCACGTTTTTCAGGTGTTAGCGAGTGCACGCCATATTGTAGCGCAATGTGTCCCCTATCATCGATCATCCTGGCGTATGCTCTCCGGGTCATCGAGGCGGCGCGCGGTTGGCGGGCGCCCGTCACGTGATATGCTAATGTTCTTCGACGGGCGGAGTCAGCGCTCAGTTAAACGACAACCCCAAAGAAAAATTATTTCCATCCAATTCATCCAAAAATTAATGATCATGAGTTCGTATTTGATGAACTCTCCCGCTTATACTGATCCCAAATTTCCACCGAATGAGGAGTACTCTCAAGGGAATTACATTCCTAGCCACGGTGGGGATTACTACACGCCGTCGCATCACCACCACCATCATCCACACCATCAACAACATCCACACCATCAACATCACCCGCCACCACCGAGTCATCACCAACATCCCCAGCAACATCATCACCATCACCCATATGCCGGTTATCCACTATCGGGGCCCGTTGCTTACGGACAGGAAAATGGGAGTCCCGTATATGGATCGCCGACGGCGGGACAGCATTATTACCGACCACCACCTCCACCGCCCTGCGGAATGGGGCCCGTGTCGCCCTTGCCCCGCACGCCCACCTTGCCTGTCGATCACGTCCCCGCGACTAGCCTCAGCCCCGTGCCCCCGACGGGCCCTTCTCAGCAGCAGCCGTCGCAGCAGCAACGGTCGCCGGTATCTTCGCCGACGCCGCCGGGATTGCAGAGAAATCCGCCGCCGTCCCAACAGCAGCTCGGGGGGCCGACATCGCCCGACTGTGCAATAACTGGTGGTAATGGAGCAAACCATCCCGTAATTTACCCGTGGATGAAAAAAGTTCACGTCGGGACAGGTAAGTCATAATTTCTATAATCTAAGCCAAAAGCCTGGTTATGAGCTTAATAAAAAGAAAGGGGAAAAAAAGAGGCGGGAAAACACTATGTCACAGGGAGGCAAAAGGAAAGCGCTCGCTTTCTAGAGACGTAAAACTAGATTAGTAATTTAAAATGTCGCGGGATAAATATGTAATGAATAAAGATACTTACACAGTTTCCACTTTCCTTTTCTAAATAAAAATTGCATAAACAAAATGTATGTGCTTACACCCAACTCACAGTTTGTTTACATTTCTAAAAATGACAAAAACTATAAATCCAAACCTTAAATACATATCTAAAAGCAAAAAAAAAAAAAACTGTATGTTATAATTTGTGTACTTAACGTTACATACGCACATTTTCGATTAATAATATAATTAGCAACGATTTTGTAATTTCTTTATTACATGATTGAAGTTTGGATTATTGTTATTTTTTTAACCAATCTTAAAAATCTTTTAAGATGTTTACGTTCACTTTATTAAAGATCCTTGCTAGACATACAAGCTTCTTTCTACAATACGAGTAAATTAATTTTAAACTTTATTAATATAATTGTGTATCTTTTTCAGTTTCATTACAGCTGGTTAATAGTACACGTTTTTGGGTGTTTGTATAACTATGAAAGATCTTATAATCACTGAGAAAATCACAAGGGGAATGGCAAATTGTTGCTCCATGTGGTATTTAAATGCTACCTAATTGAATAGTTATTTGTCATATGTTTTTCCAAATACCAAAAGGTTTTACTCATTTCACTCCTCAATAAGACCGACCATTTTAGACAGTACGTTTATGTCCTTCCAAAAATTTAATCTAATTGCATTTATGCAAAGGTTGATTGTTTACTATTTAGAAAATCATAAATCAGCTTTCTGGAGTTACTGTGTCTAGCAACAAAATATTTTAACCTGTTCTATAATTAGCTTTTAAATTTTTGTTTATGTATTAGAAAATTTACTCTTTTTAGGCCACATTGTGTATTACTTTTGTTTGAACTTTATTACATTTCGCTCATTAAAAACTGAAATTTTAAATACTAGATTAGCAATATCTGCACCAAAGTCTTACCCCCCCCCAAAAAAAAAGTTTTTTTGTCTTTTTTATTTTAAGGGAGGACAGTGAAAGACTGTGCCATCCTAAAAAATAAAATCTAGTTTTAGAGAAAATGGATTTCCCAATAGTGAAGTACTGCTCGTAGATGACAACTGAAGATTTCACGATGAGAAACGAAATTAAAGATGCAGATAAGAAACTGAATCATATTAACTAGGTTAAGTTTCAGGGTAAGATTCATGACAAGAAAGAAAAAATGTCATTTCAATGAAAAAAAAAATCGAGTGTTTATCTAGTTTCACGACTATCAGAGAATTTCAATTAATAACCATAATGCAAAATAACTAATGTTGCGCAGTAGAAATCGAATAATAATAAATATTTGACACATAGAATACATTTAAAATGTTCAAAATTCTTCCTGAAATTGTTAAAATCATAGATGTGGAAAGAGGAGAAAATTATGCTTAAAACTGCAATAAGAAAGTCCTGACAATGAAACTACAACAGAGTGCATAATCCCCTGAATATCTACAGTAGCTGAAAAACAAAATTTTGTAATGGGGATGAAATTTCATTATATAAACTATACGCAATGCAAAAGAAAGTAAATATAAACAATATTTTCTCTGACCTCAGTGCGCATACCCTAACATCAGCAAAGTAAGTAGTGTAGTATTAGTGAGATGATTGTAATGTTCGCCAGTGTAGTATGAGAAAATCAAGTCTAACATATCAATTTTGGGAAAAAGGGAAGTATTTTTAATTTATTAAACTATATTTTCTCTGATCTCAGTGCGCATAGCCTAAGTCAGCAAAGTAAGTAATGTAATATTAGTGAGATGATTGCAATGTTCACCAGTGTCATAAGTATTGTAGTATATAAGTCAGTGTGTAAGTCTAACATATGAATTTTAGGAAAAAGGGAAGTATTTTTAATTTATAAGAGTTTGTGTTGAAGTGTGCAATAACTAAGTAAACAGGTATAGTACAGAAAAGACTGATCCTCTGGTTACAAAGACTGATTCTCTGAAAATGTTGTTCATTTACACGAAAATATGTAAATTTGTTTCATAAATTCAGAAGGCTGTCACAAAATATAATGGAAATAGCAGGGGTCTTTAAAAAGAAAATAAGTCTATCGGTAATTCATACCATTGCATGATATTAATTTTGCCTTTATTCAAGGAATAAAATGTTACAAATCTTCAAGAAAAAAATTTCAAGGTAATTGTCACACATTTGAAAACATAACTGTTGTGCAATCAACATTAGGTTAACATAGAAATTTAGAAGTAAACTTAGATGTTACAAAATTTTTAACTAGTAGAAATATAATACTTAAATGGGGGAAACCAGCATACTTAGTATGATAGCACAGTGCATGATACAAGTATAGAAAGGATAGGGATAAGATATTTCGTTTTGAATATGAGGAAAACGGAATACAGCTAGAAATTATTTAATAAATGAAAAGCTTAAATATTATATGAACTTTGGACCTATTAATACTTCATCTTTGGACAATTCCTGCATAAAATAAGCCATATTATGAAGCAAAGTGAAATGTAAATTGTATATACAAGTAAAAGAATTAAGAATCAAATTCTGAACAACAAAACGAAAAATATAAATGAAAATAAAATGACAATTATTGTGAATATTGCGTGTAAGTTTTCTGTAGAAAATCGATTAAAATTACGAAAAATTAAATAAATAACTTATTTCGGTTCTTTATAACGTAAGAAAGTTTTTATTTTCATTCAGAATGGAAAGGAAGAGGGATGTATAAGCAATACCTGTAGTAAAATATTTAACTAAAAATATAATCATTCGAAACACTGCACCAAGAACTAACCCACTTTAAATACAGATACATAAATTCAAGTACACAAGTAAATATTATATTACTTGGACGAAGAAGATAATCTACAAACAAATGCAGTGTTTATTGAAGCAAATGGTAATAACTAATATACTTAAGAGATGGATCATAAACGACCATAATACATTTAGAGTTTGCTCCAAGTCGTATCCAAAAATCATCATATCAAACTTGAAAACAGTCTTTCAAGACTGTTTTCAAGTGTAATATGGTCTTTCAAGTCTTGGTAGTCTTGAAAGACTACCGCAGTAAATACAAAAGTGACATCAACCGTTAACAAGCTTTGCATCCCGTATCCTATAACTAGGTAAGAGGTCCTGAGAAAAATGAGAGAGGAAGGTAAACTGTGAAGTGAAATAGACAAACACTTCTAAAGTTGTAAAATAATCATATACCATGGGAGAAAATCCTTAAGCCTTGAATTAAATGGGAAACAAAAGCGCTGCAGTTGTGCAGAGAGTAAAAATAAATTATACTGTAAACACTGAATTCAAATAGCAAATAAGAAAGTGTGCAATATATCAAGTCAAAGTTAGAAAAAGTAAATAAAGAAAGTGTTAATCTTGAGGTTTTTTTTCTACACAAAATGTTTCACTTCCTTTTTGTAAAGAAAGGAAGCAAGTTGATAAGCAATATATACATTAAAATATGACATTTTTAAAGATCAGTTCTTTAAACCTCTTTAAAGGATGAAAAAATGTCCACAAATTCTGAGTGCTCGTATATTTTTAATATATATGTATCCTATCAACATTCATTTTCAGTTTCACATATGCATCCAAGAGAAATCTAATTTCCTTGTATATACATACATATATAATATTATGTTACTTATTCTATTATGTTACGAACAATTTAAAAACATTTTCTATTACTCGTGTATCTCTGTATATGTCTATATTTTTAATGAGATTTTCTTGGTATGTGTACATATATGTTTATGTATATATATACATAAACATACATATATACATACATACATATGTTTTCTTGATATATATATAAGCTCGCGTGTGATGTACATATTCATACGCATGCATGTAAATCAAGAAAATCTTATGGAATTGCTGAAACGTAACATTAAAATTCTATGCTGAAAATAGGACTCTTAAGTTGTGAAAATAAAAGTATTTAAATCCGCAGCAGGCACTGAAACGTTAAATGACTTAATCGCTTGTTGTGCTCCCCGAAATCCCCATAAATTTGTTTAATGTCTGTTTTGATCGTTTACGACATACCGCGGCGAAAGCTAGACCGCTAGCCGCGTCAATAGGTTCGTCCACCCTCGGGAAACAACGATTTCCGCAGGCAAGCGATTTGTTTATGTTTTGCTACTCGCTTCTGAGCTTTGAAGTTTCGAGTAAAAGACAGTCTGTTTTTCCATTTTCGAACAATCAAGACAGTTTTTAATTGTTCATCGATTTATTATGTTAGGTTTTTAAATCTCTTTCTTTCTAATGTAATAAAAATTAGGTTATTGTCGCTTCAAGGTTACTTTTTGAAAAAATCATTTGAAAACAAAATAATTATTCCTTTATTTTTACGTAAAATCACACTAAATTACATTAGCAAATTGATGTCGGAGTTTAAGTAATTAAGATAAGAATTAGCAAACATGGTGAAGCTATGAACTGAAACATAGTTCTTTCGAGTTGTCTTTGACAAATTTGAATTAAAAAATCGAGATTATAGTCGTACTGAAGAATTTTAAGAACTCTTTCTTAAATCTGTGTTTCTAATTACTATATGCAATGCATATATCTTTAAAATTTTATCTCTGTTAATAGATGGGTAACCGACAGACATAATAAATACATGTGTATATTATACAGCTTATAATTTTTATAAGTAACTTTTTTGTTGTTTCTTTCTGCAATGTATATACTATAGAGTGCATATCCGTATTTCTATTAGAAAGAAAATTAAAAATTAACCGTCCAAGCATTATAAATGTAGAAGTGCATTAAAGAAGAGACCAAAGAAAAACATTTGCCATATTTAATGCTCAGTATATAAATATGAGTTTCTTTTTGAAACTATAAGCGAGCATAATTCTTTAATTTTTTTCCCTCGTTGTCCTAAAAAACAAGCTTTAATCTAGCTTGAAACAAAGCACCAGTTTCTTTGCCTTTCAGTAACCATAATTTAAATTAAAATAATGTGTTTCAAAGTCATAAAATTTAAATATTGTTAACTGTTAATTGTTTGTTTTCGAACACTAACTGTTTTTTTCGACCAAGAAATCTAAATTGCAACAGAAACGCAGCTTAATGAGTAATTTTGTTTGTTACTATTCTATACCCATTTGCAACTTATTCTTACAAGTAAGATTAAAGAAATCCATTTCCTAAGAAGTTTTAATGTTTACTTGGGATTTCTTCGAATTTTTGTTTAATTATGTGTTTAGAGAATAGTTTTAAATTCTTTAAACTAATCTGTTACAAAATTTTTGAAACATATTTTTAGAATATCGAATCAAAAAAATGTTTTAAATAATTGCTAAGGAGTTTTTCAAAGTTTGCAGTGTTAAAAATGTTTCATTTATGAAAAGAAATTCAAGAAATGCATTTACTTCTAGCTTCAAATTTCCTAAATATGAATTTTTGTTTAATTATGTTTTTAGAAAATAATTTTAAATTCTTCAAACTAATATGTTGCAAAATTCCTGAAACATATTTTTAAAATATTGAATAAAAAAATCTTTGAAATAATTGCTAAGGAGCTTTGAAAATTTACAACGTTAAAAATGCTTCATTTATACAAAAAAATAAATAAATAAATAAATAAATAAATAAATGCGTTCACTTCTAGCTTTAAACTTCCTAAATATGCGTGAAAACACATACTAATTATTTAGTTGCCAAGTAATTTTGATACTTTTTACTTATCTTTCGTATTTAAAGAAATATTCATATATTACACGCTGAAGTTTCACTTCTTTTTTCTTGATTCCTTTTTATCAGAATAATCTCTCTTTCCAGTAGTCAGTTCAGTTACATCCTAAATTCTCGAAGTTTCCAAGCCTGCAGGTCTCATGTGTGATTATACTTCCATTGGTCATTGTGGATTGGAGAAGTAGACAGCAAGTAGAGACTTCACCATCATTGATCATTTCTGACTGAAAGACCCAGTTGTCCCATCACTGCCCTCCAGCTTATAATTCAAGCACGGTGAGGATATACATTTATCTGTATGCTTGAAACCAACAGTTTCTGCTGACAGCACTTTATAATGCACCTTTTTGACTCGAAGGCAAAGCTTCACTTATTAGCTGCTTTGTGTCTTCAGTGAAGAAAAACGTCGGATTCTTATAATGTGAAAATCTTCACAAAGAGGCATTTCTTTACTGCATGAGGAAATGGAAATCATGTAGAATGCCTCCCAATAATTGAGATTAAAGAAGCTTATATTTTACATTGGAAAAATTAATTTTTTATTACTTGTTTGATTTCAAAACCTTCTTCATATGTGACACAAATCTGTTATTTATTATTTTTCCAAGAATATATATGCTTATTATTCATTTAACTTAATTTTCTGATAATCTACTTTATTTGCATTCAGTTGTTAATAACCCTGTGGTGTTGTATTTTGTTAGTAACTCTTTAAATTGTCTGATGTACAATATGAATAGTGACTCTCTAATGTATCCATCATACTCCTCTCGAAAAGATTATTTGCTGCTTACAGTTTTCACTTGTATATTTTGTAATTCAAGTTTTGATTAATTTAGCAGACATTTTGGATAAAATCTATACATTATAATACACAAATTGTACCAGCATTTTAAACACAGCATAACAGAAGTCCACATGCAAAAACTTCGAGATGTATAATGCAGCCTGCATGGTTCTGAATACCTTGATGTTTTTATTTCGCATTCTCTTTTGTGCTTATATGTCTTATGGTTTGAATTTTACCTGTTATTAATTGAAACTTAAGTATTCTAGCTAGACATTGGCCACATGCCTTCATTGTAAATTACCAATTTCAGAACAATCTTTGTTGAAATTCCTCAAATTCTCTCTTTTTTATTATTTTTATATCTTGTGAGGATTTTCAAGCTGAATCCAGTTTAATGTATTCATTTATGTCACTTTTACATACTTGACAATTCGAACAGAACTTTCTCATTAAAAAGAAATTAGATAATGCTCTTTTACCTCATGAGAATTTTGCATTCTTAATCAGTTTTACAGTTAATATTATTTCATTTGTAACATAATAATACCTTTTCCACTTTGTTTCTTACATTTAACTAAGCATAAAAGTATCATTAACCTTTTACTGAAAATGGGCCACATTTTAAATCTCTAGCCTTACGACATTTGTCAATGAACATTTCTTTAAAACACTCATCTTAGCACGTTAAAGTTACAAACATTTGATGAATGATTAAATATTGTTTCATGTCACAACTTGTAAATAATTCATAAAATGCAAAAGAGTACTGACTTTTTCTGCTGAGGCAGATAGCTTGACCAAGTACGAAGTTTCTTGTGCAGCTCAATCCATACTTCAATGAAATGATTCGAATGTCATACTTACATTACATAATGATAAATATATAATGCAGTTTAAACTTTGAGGCACAATGTCTAGTTCTTTAGGCTTGCCTTGTTAGTTTTACTTTCTTGAGACTCAGAATCCTTGAACTTTATCTTGTTTTATAAAACTGGTCATTATAGCAAGCTTATATGATAAAAAAAGCTATAAAATATTATTTTAACACAAAAGAAATAGGAACTGATGTGTAAAACTCTTCATTTTGAGATGTTTGATAAATTTTAACTGACATTTTTGGTTCTTTAACTTCCATTTCTTGAGTTTATCATTTATAATCGTCTTATCACGTTACAAGTATGAAACAATGATACAAAAGCTTGAAGCGTGTAGTTTCTGATGCATTTTAAAGCATGATTTAGGAACTCTGTATAGGAAAGTTAAAATTTACTCTTGTCACCTTTGGAACCTACATTGTTAGATAGTCTCAGGTGGTAATGTCACCTGATAGTTGCTTTTTCTTGCTACTAAAAGTGCTCTGTGACTTGAAGATGGCTTGCTAACTACATGTGGATTCAATAGCAATCAGAGAGCCAATAATTGTCCCAGATTTTACCCATATTCACTTACAGTATTTCCATTCCTCTAAATTTGAACAAGGCATATCTAAAGTTTTCTTATAAAGCTTTTTCAGTTGTATTTTCTTATGTATTACTGCGAGTTTCTAATTATGAATGACCCTGAATGATTAGCAAAAGCACAAATGAGAAGAAATGTGATTGCAGAGTTACATTTTATAAAGAATTATCTCCATTCGAAAATCAGAAGGACCTGGTAAGGTGAGATATTTAGCAATAAGCTATTTTCTCTACTGAGTTCTTTCAGGAAGTTTATAGAGAAAATGAGGCTTCAAATTCTCTTTTCATAGGTCTAAAAATACTTGGAAATGTCTACATTGTCAATTGCAGACTTTAGCTTCCTCTCATTTTATTCACCTTTCAAAAAATTTGTTAAACAATCGATGGAAAATAAGTAACTGAACTGTATATTGTTCAACAGATTTCATTAAACTGAAGATTTTAGATAACGGCAAGAACAGAAACACATAATTTTTTGTCTGTTAAATCTGTTTCTAGATGCAAATTTTGTTACATTTCAACTATTTGGATTTGCAAGATTTGGACCCTATGTTATCTGACATTTAACTTGCTAAAAGCAAGCTTTGGACAAGATAGCCTTCAAGGGCAGAAAATGGAGTTTCTAGATGTTTTTTAGCATAAAATTAATGAAAATTAGCTCCTAGAATACATAATTCTTGAAAAATGCTCAGCTTTACAGTCTATTGATTACAATCATAACTGCTGTAATTTGGATATTTGTGAAATTGCTTCTAAATGTTGACTTTCATCTTCAGTCTGATACAGTGTCAAAGGAAAAGAGTTGTTTGATACCAGATAAAAACCAAACGTAGTGAATCGAAAAGGGATGTTATTTCTGTAAACATTTCAAATAACTGTGGCACCAATAACAAGAGCTTAACATTAATAGAAGTGTTACCTGTAACAAAAAAAGAATGTTGATAATTTGTGACATATTATTTGTATATTTTGTGACAACATCTAGTCATTCAGTCAAAATGTCATTCAGTAGTTGCTTTTTTGACATTTTTTCCTTTCTCATGTTGATAGTTTTAATTTAATTCAAATATTTGCTTTATTGTACACTTCTAAACAAATTTATAATCTATGTTTGTGAAATTTCTACTAAGTAGTCATTCACAATTCGGAGAAGAAACCTCTTTGTCTCTTTTTCAAATACTTATTGTTACTTCTGTTTCATTGGACTAAAGACATTACATACTTTTACTTTTATAAGAAAGACTAGGTTTACCACACCAAAATCTCTTAAAATTCAGTTATTTAACTTTACTAAATGTATTTAAGTGCAATACTTTCCCAAACATGCTTTAAATCATAAGTTATCTTTCTCAGATACCTTAATTTAAGAATAATTACACCTTTATAATACAAAACGATAAAAAATGTATTTCACTAGGGATTTTAGACTCAGAAACAAATTATAAAACATTTTCAGTTTAAACTTGGAGATAAAAACATTGCATTTAATGCTGACTTTTGCAAGCCATGAGGCAACAAAGCCTTTTAATTATGTTTTCATTTTGAATACTCTTTACTACGGTAACTTTTTGTGATTAATGATACTCTAAGATAATATTCTGCCGGAAAATTTCAGAAGTTTTACCACAAAACCTTTCTTAAAATTTCAGTGTGTTTATTTGTACTTTAGATGATTTAATTAGAATATTACTCAGTTTATTTTTAAATTCGCAAACAATTACTTGTATCTTCTGAACTACTTTGTTCTTCATTTTAAAAGCTGAAGGAGGAACATCAGAAGAATTTTGTCTGCTGAGAAGCATAATAAAAGTATATTTGGATTTCATGATCTCATAGCTCAAACAAATCATACTTGAAGTTTGTCTTACATTAGAGCCTTGTTGATCCTAGACACATTAAGTGACAAAACGAAGTCTGAAGTGTTTCCTGACATGAAAGCTAAGCCTTGAGCACAAAAGTTCCCTAAATTTTAGCTGTTTATCTTTATCATATTTATTTGATACATTCAGCTTTACATTGTTTAAAAGAATTCGTTGCAATTTTCAGATGTGAGCTTCAAAAACTTATTTGAGTATTATCAGATATTCCGCGAAGAAACGCCTTATTGCAAGGTTTTAACCAAAAGCTGCATTTTATTAAAAGCTCAAAGCAAAATGAGAAATTTTTAAAAACTAAGGCATAATCCTAGTAAAGGCATTTGAACTTTCCTTTCTTTCATATGTTAATTGTTTTAAATTTGTTACATGATGAAAAACACAATGAGCCTCTTTGTCGCAAAAAATGAATTATTTTCTTCCTTTTCTACTCCAAATAATTTGAAATTTTCATATTCAACATGAAACATGCTTAGTAAATATCTTTCAGATACCATACATCAAATTTGACGACCTTTTTTGATATATGACCTCCTACTTTTTTAATGCAACATTAGAAGTAGGGCAGTTATGTTCATCCTATATCGTGCTTATTGTTGATGTCAAAATTTAAATTGTTATTGGTCAAGTGCTCTTTTGCCTTCTTTATTTCTTAAACGTACAAAATTCTATTATAAGTTGCCAGAGTGTAGCTTTGCATTATCTCAATCACAGCTTTTTAATTCCATAATGTTAATTATTTAAAGGAGTTTCTCTTTTCTTTCTTTACTCATTTTAATTCTCTACATCAATTTTATGTTGTTCTTCAGTAGTTAATACACTTAAATATAATACCTGGAACAAGAAGTGAGAAATTGGTAAAATATTTAGAAATAACTATTCCCGAGAAGAATAATTCTTAAGTGCACATCTGTATCGCAACCGAGAGAGGAGCTTGCAGCAGACCAATGAGCTTTATACCTGTAGTATTTCCTGTTGTACCCTATGCTATAGCTCTGAGAGTTTAGAACTATAACATAGCGTATAACAAAAGTAGTTCTGAGTACTCAGTACATCATACTAGCTCTCACTCAGTTCTTCACAGTTTTGAGTACTCAGCCTTTGCTATCGCTCTCAGAACTTGTGGTATTTTTGTAGTATCACGTGACCTTTACCGCCAGTAAAGTAAGCTGGTTGAAAATGTTTTGCCACCCAATTTACTCCACAAAATAATTAATATATCATGGATTTCTTGTGGAATTTCCCAGAGCAAAGTTGGATCAAATATAAGTAATTGTGAATATTTCAGTGTCTGGCTGAGAGGATTTGAAAGGATTAAAATACATGCTAGATACAACAGATAACTGTCAGAAAAATAAGAAATAAAATGTAAAAAACAGCTTTCGAAAATTCAACATCACAAGAGCAGATATACTCATTGGTCCGTACTCGAAGCCCCTCCCTCAGTTGCGATACCGATGTGCACTTAAGAATTATACCTCAGAACATTGATAAGATGTTTTCTTATCGATTTCACCATTTCTACGCAAATTATCGCTCATTAAAATTGTCATTAAATAAAAAAATCTCAGAAGCTACTTCAGTTTCCGTGCCTGTTGAAATACGGGTTTTTATTCCCAAACCTAACATCTCTGTTTTAAATTCAGTAACACCAATTACGGACAAACATTGAAATGTTTATGCACAGATAAAAATCGAAGAAAGCATTTAAATATAACATCTTTACCAGAACTGGAAAATTGTTGCATCATTCAAAAGAAGAGCTGATTCTTCAGCCACATGGCGTTTTCTTCTTGAAGAAGTTTTCTTTTGGCTGCAATGAAAGTTTACCAAACAGAAGAACCCAGCAAAACTATTAAATTTAGTGATACTGAGCAGTTTACAGTATGAAAAAGAAACATCTCTTGCGTGAAAGTAATGTGTGGCTTAATGGCGGATTTTAAAACGTCTGGAAGTGACAAGATGTCTGTACAAACATTTTACGAGTTATTCTGAGTACTTTAAATGTCGCCATCTCGATGTTATCAGATTTCTTGAATGAATTGATTCAGTCTTCTGAAGTTCGTCCCCTTTCAACAAACTTTCTGCGACATGGATTTGTTGCCAAAAGACAAACAGTGTAACGAGTTTTTGAATTAGTATACTTTGTTCATAAGAATTCGTAGCAATCGTTAGGTATATTTTATATTTCTGGTGTTATTGCTTCAATTCGGCGCAATGCTTTTGAGGTAGAAAAGCACTAAGTAATCTAGGAAATTAAATTTAAATTGGCGGGAGGGGGAAGCATAGTTTAAATGAGTTCTTTTTTTTCCATTATTTCTAGCATTACAATTACAATATATGGGTATTTTTTTAAAGCTGTAATTGTGTAATATATGTAATCTTTACGTTTTTAATAAATGTTGCTATGCAATCGTATACAAAATCTTAAATCTCCGAAATTATTTAATCTTTCCTTGAGAAATTTTACCTTTTCGTTTATTTAAAGAAATAACTTTGATAATTACAGGTTTTTTTTACTAAAAAAATAATTTGTACTACGTTAGACATTAAAATTTCTAGATCAATTTGCTTGGTATAAATTGAATTGCCCTTACTGATCAATCTTTGCATAACTTGTACGCGTAATTCATGGGTGATCACATACTTTAAAAGTTATTATCAAGATAAACTTCAGGCGGTCTGGCCTTACCATACGGAAATATTTTAACTCGATACAAATGGGTGAAAATATAAAATTAAGCATATGTCCTTTACATATTCTCAGTTTTACTCTTCTGTATAAGAGTTACTAAATTTTATACTCCGTTTATTGGATCATGAGAAAAGCTTAAAAATCAAGAAAACCAAGCATCACACATCGCGATGTTAGCATTTCTTCTTTGCTAATTTTTGTCATTCTGGGGGTAACAGGGAACATTTGAGTAAAAAGTTATTTTGTCAAATTAAATTATAATGCAGGTGAAATTCTCATTGATAAATCTGTGTATTTGATAGAGAGCAATCAGATTTTCGATATGTTGATTCAAAGCATCAATTTCGAATTAAGGAGAGACTAAATAAATTTCTCTGCTTGTTTTGGATACATTTTATAGGACTGGGTTCTTTATGAAAAGTTCTATGTACTTTGCGAGGTTTATTATTATTATTATTATTATTATTATTACTACTGCTGTTTTCAACTGACGAATGTCGTCTCAATCTATTCTGTGACAGGTAATCCATCTTTCAAACAAGATGGGATATATTTACAACATAAGACTTTCTAATTTAATGATTTTTAAAGGAATTAAAGAATATTAAATAGTATTAAAGTGGTTACGAGGATTATAATTTAGTTTTGTGGAAATATATTCGTATATCAAAATAGCTGAAACGATTTTGATTGTCACATTGGCATGTTTCTCTTCTATTCTATATTCATATATGTTTTTCTGAGTTGACAATGTGCTAAAATAAGAGTGAAGAGACAAAACGAGGTTTCTTTACCTTCCTATTAATATAAAGATGTTTGCATTCGTCATTATGCATCATATAGAATTTCATCATGGTACAGCCTCGAAATTTAAACTTTACGCTGAATTTCTCATACGGTTTAAAAGTTCAGAATTGATTTAACATAAAGCAATCTTTTTAACATAAACTGAAACAGAACTGAAATGTGTCAGAGAGGATACACGAAAAACATTATAAAGTGAGAAAGTCCATTTTATATCAAGTTTTTTTTTCTTTCAATTTTTATGTAGAGTTTATACTTACTTTTATACATACCTCCTTCAGATAAATATATCCAAAAATTTATATGCTCTTGTAACTTATTTTAGATGGGATACTAAGTACTATGTTTAAAAGGAATAATTGGTAATAATTTATTTTATAAGCTCAAAAACAGGGCTTCCCAACCAGGGGGGATTTCACCCTAGGGGTGAATTTCATAGTTTCAGGAAGGAATGCGATCAAAATTTATTTTCTTGTTAAGTATTTAGTTTTATTTTATAAATATAGAAAAATACTTTTATTTAATTTAGTACTTATTAATATTTCTGTACTTTTTCATATGTAATTCGTAAAACGCATTAAAAATAATATAAATTTAAATAATTGTCTATGCATTTTTGGAGTTTTAGTATGGGGGAGGAATAATCGTCTAGCAATGGTATAAGGGATGCATGGAGCAAAAAAAGTCCAGAACTGCTGCTCAAAAAATTATAAGCAAAATTATACTTTCTCGTATTTTTGAATTGGCTTCATCCATCCCAGGCATCAATAAGATAAATATTTTCCTGCATTAAATGACAAAATTGCATCTTAAAATGCACTAGATGAAATTACTCGTTTTTTTAAAAAATAAAGCATATAAATTTAAATTGCTTTGTGCAATACAAGAAAATAATTTCTTTATTCTTACAAATTTAAGCAAATAGTTTTAAATTATGTCAGAAATGAATTATCTTCTTTGGAAACATGGATTGATTATGGAATTGATTTATTCATTTGCCATTAGCAGTAAGTCAAGCTTTAAATATATTTCATTTGAGGAGTCAAACAAAGCTGACAAGATCGACATTCGATAAGTACAAAAATTCTATCAAACTTTAAAGATTAAAATTTCGCTTTAAAGCTACGATGAGATCAAACATTGCACAAATTTGTATCGTAGTGTTTCGTATATTATGCGTAACAACAATGCAGAAATGTTCAAAGTTCTGCTTAAATTAAAGTTAACAAGTAACCAAGATTCGGAAGAACAGAAATATTGTTTTGATTCATTTACATATTAATGCGTTAGAACACTAAAATTCATTATAACGAATCTGCATCATTCCTTTTTTCCAGATATTTTAAGGTACTCTCTTTTTACTCTAGTCAGTAATCAGTATAGATCACCTACTGCGATTTTCAATTTTAACACCAAAAATAATGATAAAATATGTTTTGGAGAATTTCTTTTAAGCATGAATTCATTTGATCAGAATTAATTAAGTTATTTTTCATCTGTGGCTAGCTTAAAAATAATGCTGACATACTTATTCTTTATTATAAATGTAATTTAATATTTAATGTACTAAAGTTATGGTAAAGTATTATTCTCATAAGTTCATTAAATTTAAAATAGTTCTAACTTGATATAGATATCTAAATTTCATTTGCATATTTATTCAAAGTCGAGTGCTATTATACTTGTTTTTATTGCTGAAATAATTTTATGAATATATGAAAGCATTTTTTAAATATGAACATGTTATTTTCATAGTTTCATAGAGTCTTTGATAAAGACTAAGCGCTATTCAATAATTTTGGATAAGCTGACGATGAGCTTATAGAAATTAATCTTTTTTTTTTAAGAAAAAGAAAAGAAAAGAAAATGAGAGTATGTTATTTAACATTAGAATGGAAATCATATCTAGTTTTGCCACAGCAAAGTCCGTTATTATGTTGAGTTTAAAGCTTTAATTTTTAACTGAACATATCATCGAAATTTAAGTGTACTAATTAAAAATCAAATGAAAATTAAAAGTTGATTATCATTTTAAAATATAGTTATCGTGTCTTATAAAATGTTACTTTTTAGCATACATCAAAGAACTAACTTAAGCTGAAATTTAATATACTTTTTTATTTTTTAAACTTACCGTAATTTTTAGTATACTAGTTCAGCAAAGATAACTAGATTGCGCACAAGGATATAGCAATGAGGTACCTCAAAAATAAGGTAAGGTACCTCTGAGATATTCCTGTTAGTACCGAGTGCGGGTAATATGAAGAATACAAACGCGTTGCTGCAGCAGTGTTATGGTTAAAAGAAGCCATTCTTTTACTTAAACTATAGTTAAACATAGGCACGCATTTACTTTGACTAGACCAGAAGGAAAAAATGTGCATCAATTTGTGACAAACTTGTGATAGCATTCATCCACAAAACGCGGTTTCGCTACGTCTCAACCATGTCAAATGCTTCGGAAGATTGTTTACCCTTATAAAAACAGAACCACGTGGTAGCGGCAGGAAAGGAAAAATCGATTTTTCTTGTCCCTACTCACACCCCTCCATCAGAGTAGCTCTTTTCGCAGCCGCAATATTTCTCAGTAAAAGGCCTTTTCATTGATCCCCTTTGGCAATACGTAATAAAAAAGTAATCGAGAGCCGTTCGTGGCGGTTACTGATAACAACACTTCGTAAACGACTGGGTCTTTATTTGAAAAGAATTATTCCGGAAATGTTAAAGTTTGTTTATAAGCACGGGGAGAGGTTTCGAGGGAACTGTGCATTCTGCGGAGATGTATGGGTAGACACATTCCTCTTTTTAAATATATGTGATCTGACAGACACCCGCAATATCCTGTTTTGGAAGAAAAAGTATAAATATCAATAAAACTTAATTTTTTTAGTCAATAATATCACGTTTAAAAAATGTGACTTTACAAGGTACAACAAAACTTCTGACTATATTACCTTAATATTATATTTTAAGAAACATATGGCGTACAAGTAAAAAAATATCCAAAAAGTAAATCAATAAATACTGAATATTAAATAAATAATTTAGTACAGTTGCTTGTATTGATTTTAGGGCGGTTACAGAAAATAAAGCATCGGAATGGAGATGGCTTTGTTTAAAATAATTCATGAAAAATGTTTCTCATGCCATAAATGCAACGGCTTTTCGAGTTGGAGAAAAATTTGACAGTTATAGTAAACGTCGAAATATTTTTATGCATAATAATACATTTTAGATGCTTTTCTTCTTATTTAAATCCTAAAATTTTATTGTACTGTTTGTGTAATAAAGAGTGCATTTGTAAGTCACACAAAGTTACAAGCTTAACTGCAAATTCGTTTCGGCAGAATATCATATTTTTAGCAACATTGCGCATATGTATGATGCTATTGAAAAGTTATCATTCTGGAAAGAATTAAATGCTCTAAAATCTTTCTTTTACAGTAATTCCAGGTTTTAACCTTGCCTGATCGCTTCAAAAACAGAAACATTAAGCTTGCAGTCAGTGACAGCATATAAATGATTCTTCACTGTAGCTTGTAGTCAAAAGAATATAAATCGATTATATAAATCCTTAAGGAATTCTGAAAATTGCAAAGAGAGATTTATTTGTCACATTTAACATTAAATAAAGCCTTCTACACAGGAAAGTACCGGATAAGCGAAATAATGCAAAGTTGTATTTGATAAATATTTTAAGAAAATTCATGAATGCCCTATAAAATCACGGTTTGATAGCTAAACATAACTACCAATTTTAATGCAAATTTTGAATCTCATATTCTTTGAAGACTAACTCTAAAGAAAAATTCCTCACATGTCCTCATCAAATGTCACAATGCAAAATAAGAGTTTTAAAGAAATATATCTCATAACGGTATATTAGGTAAATTTCAGTTTCTCAGACACAACTGCTATATTGAATTGCTATCAGAGAATTTGCAGAAAAGAAAAAAAATTCAAAATGCATAAGAAAAAGAAGAAAAGATTGATCGTCACGTAAATAAATACTTATGCAAACCATGACAATGACTAAGAGTGAATTTTTCAAAGGAAATCAAGATGTCTTTGTTACAAGTTTGGATTAATGCCTAGAACTTTAGCTGTTCCCCTCCTATATTACAAGGGAACACTTGGCTAGAGATAAGATTCTGAATGTCATAGTTGCCATAGTACTAAAGGTCCTTGATTTCTGAAGACTAAATGAGAACCAGGATTTTTGTTAAGAAGCGCGTATGTGTTTTATTTCGTCCTAGAATTAAAAAATCTTTATGGAAGACTTTTTTTGTTCTTGAAAAGCAAATGGCTTGATGAGACAATGCGCCTCAAAAAAAATTCATCTGATCATAATAAATCTCGGATAATTTGATTAAGAAATCTAATTTTATTTTATGTCATAGAAGACCTCAAAAATTCGGAAACAAAGTCAAAATCAGGTATCTGTTGTGATAAAGGTCTATTTTTTATTGGTTGAACATTAAAGCATAAGTATATGCAGTAGACAAAAGCACTTAAATTTTCACCTGAAAGTAACTGATTAATGAAGTTGTTCTGTATGAAAGTGTTTAACAATGGTGCATTTGGAAAAATATGTTTTGATAAAACATTTAACAACTTACTATAAAAATCATGTTTGTCACAAAAGGAGACTTAATTATCTGAATTCATTTAACTAGCGGATTCTGTAAATCAACAACTTTTTTAGGATGGGCTAAGTATTAGTTAAAAATCTTTTTCAAATTACACATATAAATTGCGAAGATTCAGTTCTAACAGTGAAACTACTCCACAGTTTGTCCTTGAAAATAATCAAATAATCAGAATTAAACTTAGAGAAGAAGTAACATATAAGAGATTGGTAAGCTTTGTGAGAGGAGTATCTATTAATAATGAGAGAAGAAGTAACATATAAGAGATTGGTAAGCTTTGTGAGAGGAGTATCTACTAATAATGTAGCAAGTATAAATATTACGAAGCATTTTACTAAACACATTGCTTTAGTTTAAAAATCTACCTCCATTCAAGTATTTTACTATGATTTTCGATAAAATTTTAAGAGAGGTTTCGAAGTTTTTTTTAATACATATTTTGTTTCACTGTTTGAGATAAAATTTATGTGTTTTAAAATTGTTTTTAATTTTCGCAAAATCAAATTTTGAGAAAGTTTCATTTTATATTTACCATATTATTCAATACACAAGCTCAGTAACATTCTGTTTTGGTACTTAAATTATTTTAAGAAATCAGTAATAGTATGAATTAAATGGTGAAATTCAATATTTCGGAAAACTGCTTTGAATGGAACTGAACAGCAGGCTGTTAACATTCTTATTCCGAGGAACATGAAAGTAAAAATAACCAAGTTGAATGAAATGAAGAAATAACCAGTCTATTGGCGGTGAATTTAGGAAAAACACAATAAATCAAATTTATTATATGTATTATAGAATTTACTATTGTTTTTTACACTATAATCAAACCTTTTCTAAAAACGCGAGTTATTCTTAAAAAGACATTAGCGCGATGTTTTCCATTTTGAGTTAATTGTTATTTACATCAAGACACATCAGAAATAAGCAAAAATATTTCCTTAAAATCGAACTCTGACAATTACTTTTTTCAGCAACTTCTGTTTATCGTTATTAACAGTGATTTTTATACAAAATTTTTCACTGATTGACAAATTTTACACCCTTAAAGATGGTGTAAAGAACTGTTTAAAACTCAGCTAGTTATTGTAATAAAGTTACGATAATATAATCTGAACAACTACTAGAAATTTCATCTGAAAATAGATATCTGCGCTTTTAGGAAAAGACATCTTTGTCATAATTTCCCTTTATCTGAAACAATTAGGCTAAATATTGATGACTTAAAATATTTGTTTGCATTAAAGTAATATACCACTACTTGATTTTCTATAAATCTTAAAAAAATATCATCAATAGCATTGTTATAAGCTGAGATATTCTTAGTTATTCGTATGATTATCTGGTGATAAATACGCTGCTTATCCTTCCATGTTTGTATTCATGATACCTACTTTTATCATGAATACATTTCTCATACTTGAGTTAGGGGTTTGATTATATTCAATAGTTCTTAATAAAATAGGACTATTTATCTGATGAACTTTTTCCTAACTCTACAAAATTAGGAGGGGTAAAAAAAAAAGGTTTTATGAATTTGCAGTTTGCTTTTGCTTTGCATAAAACAAAGTATATGCTTGGAGCAAGGAATTTAGTCCTTAAATACTGTCTTTACCTCCTGTTCTTTCTTGAGAAGTGCTTCAATGATGAAGCATTGAAGCGTGGACAATATATTACAGTGTATGTACTGTTCTCGGTTTCTGGATGAATTTATCTGCCTTTATGTTGAAAAGGTTGACAGAGTGGTTGTGTTCGCATTGTTCTGGCAAGACTTTTGGCTGCTTCGAGTCGACAGAGCATGGATTAAATTACTTAATATGCTTTGGAAAAAGAAAGTTGAATAATATTTAGTCTGTCACTTTTTTTTACACATTGAACCGACTATGGCCTTAACAGTTGTATGTCACGCAAGATAGGCAATGAACAACCCCTAGACAAACTATGTGACAGACAATTTTTAAACATTTAAGGTTGATGGATAGTTCGTATAACTCTTGTTATCCTTTTATTATGATTGATACAGAGATATATTTTATGGCTTGTTTTAAGTTAACAGGCGACATGTTCTTTCAAACACTAAAATAAAATCATTTTACATTGCCTTAAACTAAGCAGGAGTGCTATCTAAATCTTAACTCTGATTTGTCTGTTGATGTACATAATTTATTATTCTGAAATGGTCATAGCAAAAAAGGTAAATATTTGTAGGTCTTTCATGTGATCTCTAGGTTCTTCAGTTATGCAGCATTTCCTCAGATTTACACCACGGACATGAGAAGTAAATGCAATAATTCATTTCTTTCTTACGGTATTCAAAGTATGTTTTGATAATAATTTTCGTGAGTTATAATTTGAAAAATAATAATTTTACTTAAAATTACTTTCCCGATTAACCAAGGGAAAGAAATGATTAAGATTTATGCAGTAGCTTGCGTAAACTGAAACTCTTGGATACTTTTCCTTATTTTTTAATAATTAAGTCTGTTCAGTACAAATGTTACTCATTCCATTTAAATAGTTTTAAGATTTCAATGAGCCTGAATTTCAAAGTTTTAAGTTTCTAAGAACTAGAGTATGTTTCATTTGTTCATAAGAGAAATTGTGAGTACGAAAAAAATTTATGCCAGTTATTTAATTCTATTACATTGTTCATATTGTACACAAAAGTATTAAATTTGGGTTTCATTTGCCTTTCGCTACTACTTTATCGTTTCATAAGTTATTCTTTATAATGATAAAATAATATGAATAAGTCATTTAAGTCAATTTTAAGATAAATAAGAATAAATCTTCATACACTAAGGTTCTACAAAAGTCCCTATGCCTTTTAGCATTTTGCTGCATTGTTTACCTGTATAACTATTTTTTAATAGGATCTTGTTTTAAGCTGTTTATTGGTGAATAATCCTCGGAGTTCTTGTTCACTTTCGTTTCGATTTATATCTATATTAGGATAAATAATGCCCTGTAACATTATTAACAAGTTTGCACATTTATATAATCCTGACTGAATGCACTTCAGTATTGAATTCTTTATCATTAATACTCTATCTTTATCACTTGATTACTTTCATAAATAAAAAGCAAAAAATTATTAATTTGGCTCTATTGATTCTTCAGTTCGGATTACTAAACCCACATCAATTTTCTTTATTTGCTTTCTTAACACTGTACGGAATCTATCGTTCGAGGGACGTAATAGATATTCTTACTTCCTTTTAAATATTTTGCAAGAACGATGTCATTTTATTACACAAAATGCTTGCCTACTTCACTTATTGCGAAGCCATGCAAATATAAACTATATAAATAAATTGAATGTTTTAAAAAATCTGAGTTTAAAATATAACTGTAAAATGTCAAAAAACTTAGTTATATGCGTTGTTCTGTAGCGTAAATACTAAAAATCTTTCAAAGCTACGCACATGACTTTCATTTTCCAATTTGTTCCATAAGCCACTCTGTGCGTGTTTTGTGAAGGTCACCTGACTTTTGCGTCATGGTTCCTTGAAAACCAGTCGTACGAAAAAATGGTCGATTATAAGCTCGCAAGAGAGCGCCCATGATAGGAAAATCACACTACTGTTTTAATTCGCCTCGGCAGCTGTATCGGCACTTTTTTGCTGGTATAAAAATTATTCCTTTATAGTTTTTAAGATAAAAGTACATTTTCATCAAAATGCATAGCTCAGTAATGGTTCATAAAGCTTGAACGCAAGAGTACTTGGGTTCATAGTGAGAAAAGATACTACAGTTTGTTTACCCATCGCAAAAAAATTTTACAGCTCAAAAAAAGATTCAGTTATTCCTAGAGATATTTGAGTGCGATATATTAAACAAACTAACGGTCTTTTAAGCTCTCGTTATTGAAATTATTTTTGTATCCTAATGTGCAAAAAGTAAAATAATTATATTTCAGCAGTAAGAGAAACCAAGAACAACATTCCATATCATCTGCTTAAATTTAAGAAGGAAAGACAAGACTAACAAAATGATAGTTCTTTAAACTATATTCATTATGCATGTAGTTAAAAGAGTGATTTGCAAAAGTAAGCTTCTACTTGTTTGAAAGATTTAATTAAAACTACCTGCAGTATTCTGCAATCAGCAAACAGCAAGTAGAATTGCGAAAAGCTTCAGAAAGAGGTAGAGTATGAGAATTCACAAAAAATAAATACCTTTCCATTTCAAACATAAGAAATCTGACCGTATTGCTGACTCTTGAAGTTCTCAATAACCTGTATTCCATTTATTAAACAAGGTACTTTACCTAATGTCTAAATAATAATATGGTAATTGTTTAATTACTCTTCTAACTGTTCTGAGTTACTTAACTGGTGGGATCATTATCGCCGGGATTTTTATAGAAAAACTGTTCCTTATTTACATTACACATTAGGCACATTAGCACGCTCAACAGGTAAGAGTAGACTCTATGGAAAACTGTACTGCATTTCGTTAGAGTTAGGAGGAACATCGTGCAGACAGCTTATAGAGACATTAGATATTTTTCGAAAAGCAGGAGCGATGAAAAATGAGCAATGTCCTCGCCGGGACTCGAACCACGGACCTCTTGAATACGCGTCGAGCGTGCTGACAGCTACACCACGAAGGCATGCGAAGAAAGCCGGAGAAATACCTTATACACTCCCTCTTTTAAAGGGCGACTGGGGATTAGGGGCCCCAGTTACCAAATCCTGGTGGTGAAGAATCATCATTCCCCTACTTTTAGTTCGGGCGCCACTGCAGAGACATTAGGTATTTTTTTGAAAGCAGGATAGATGGAAAATGAGCAATGCCCTCGCCGGGACTCGAACCACTGACCTCTCGAATACGCGTTCGAGCATGCTGACCACTACACCAAGAACGCATGAGAAGAAGACGGGAGAAATACCTTATAAGCTCATTCAGTCTGCGAGGTAGAACATAGGACGAAACACCAGTGCTTCGTGGCTTTAGCCACTCAGCATTAGTGGGCTTCATTAACTTTATGGTGCATTTGTTCTTGATAAAACATTGACAGTTCGTGAGATTGTTAAGCATTTAACCGATTCATCTTATATGATTTCTGAACTCTAAAAATATTACTTGACGTGAAGCTATAGTTTAATACTAAGGATGTCTCTTACTTTTAAAATGGTAGATTTTTAAAACAAAAGATGTTGCAGTTTGAATTTTTGGATTTGTCTTTTATTTAAATGTCATTTAATACAATAATCGAAATTCTAGTACAAACTTTGCGCCGTCGGCACTGCGTAGTATCTGCTGTGGGATTTACCTATTACAAAACGACCTAAAGCTCAAGAATGTGTGACAGTACGAATTATTTGCAACATGCAACTGAAAACAGAGGAAAACATAGTTACAGAAACAGAATATATATACAATTACAACATTGTTGGTGTGATAAAAAATTGCAGCATAGGAGGAATTAATCGAAGCTAAGCTATTAGACATTCTCATTTTTATGTTTGTGCATTCCATTACACGCTTAAGTGCATATCGAATTCTTTAGGTACTATTTGTTCCACGTGTATGAGTTACCCTAGCATGTTAGCGAAGATGGTGGTCTGCTGTCTCTGGGCAGTCAAACAGTTAATGGTCGGAATCAGAGAGCACCCCACTTGTGTACGGGTCATTTTTGTCGCAAACGAAAGGAATGCATATAGGGACAATGCCATATCAAATACTGTGAAAATTGTGTTAATTGAGAGCTGGCCTACTTAGAAAGAAATTGAGCAGTTTTCTTTGAGTCGTTTCAGAGTCCTAATATTAAACAAATTTTCAGGTGGTCGTTTTTTTAAATGCGAGCCCGGAAATGACACATCTTGTGGGTGTACTCTAGACTTTGTGGCTGCAAGTTTAGCAATCATATCGTCTATCTCATTACCTGTTATTCCAGCGTGGGCAGGAATCCAATGGAGTTTGAACCTGAGATATGTTGGCATAGAAATTATAAATTTCTGCACGTGTCTATACTACAGGATTTTTATATCGGCCACCTTCAATGGCTTTCAGGCTATCAGCGAAATTTGTATATATGCTTTCAAAGTGTCCATTCCCAAAAGCTATATCAAAGTGCTGTCTTCAAAGCAACCAACTCAGCCTGAAAGATTGAGTTGTGAGGTTTTAATTTTCTTGCCCAAATTCTGACAAGTCTGCCACCATTTACTACGTAATAGTCGCTGCCTGTTCCATACTCCCCTTTGGAGCCATTAGTGCATACTGCCATTGTTCTCCCAGTCCACCGGCGAGTTACAAATAGCAATTATATGAAATTCTGCCGAGTGCCAAGGCAACTGTGGAATACAAGATTCGTAATCCGTGTGAACGTAAGTTTATCCCCAGATTGCGATATTTTCTTTCGGTCTGAGAGCACGAAATATTGTACTTAGTATAGAATGTAAAAAAAGAAACCAAGAAAAAATAAACTAGTGTTTATTACCACAGATAATTTCTTCTAACAGTACCAAGAATTTCTTCGTTTTAAGATGTTATTTCGCTTATTTGCAATTGAAACTTTCGTTTTTAGAAAAAAAAAAGAGAAAAAAAGAAGGTCTAAAGTAGTAGATCAATATATCTTCTCATTCGCTACAAAACCAATATCTTTTTGCCTGCATTTTTCTTTGCTGACTGCAGCTCTATCCATAGTCATCCTTAGCCAGTTAAACCTTTTTGCCTATCATGCTGATGTGCGTATACTTATGTATTAAAATGATTTAGAGTAAGTAAAATGATGTAGAGTAAATTTAAAGTAAGTGCCAAAATTTTGTATAAACATTTTTAAATATCTTTCAGTGCTATTCATAGCATGGGGAAACAAAGTATAGCGAGAACGAATATTAGGTTTCCTAATTCTTATATCAAGCTATACTCATTTTTCTCCTCTCAACTGTATTGAAATAGTAAATGTTTCCAGTGCTGCTGATGCACTGACGGTTATCCTAAAACAGCTATAATATTGATAGCTATGAAGTATGTGACCTGATGCAGTTTATAACTGCAAGCTTAAGAAAATAGTTACTTTCAACAGATAAAAACTGAGATTTACATTGATAATTCCCTCCTATACTTCCTTTCTTACCTAAAGATATAACTGCTCTTGAAAGTTTTATAAATAACTTTCCCTGAGACTATATTTATCAGAAATCATGTTGTGGCTTTGTTTAACAAAATCAAAAATGCTATTGATCATTGACTTACGAATTCTTCTAATCTACCAAAAATTATTCATATTAATACTAAAAATAATTTAGAGTAAGTCAGAACAAATTACAAAGCTCTCATTTTTTGAGTTCGGCTTACATGTTGAAATCTATTTTCTTTACGAGAGTGTTCGTCCACCAAATTAGTGGTTTGTATATGTTTTGAAGTGTATCAAGTACCTTAAATATTTCTGTATCCGAAAACAGAGTTTTAAGTACTGTTCCAATATTGGCTATATTCTAGATTAACTAACTGACATTTCCGTACAATATTAGTTTGTTTATTAACGCTATAATCAAATTGAAAAGTTTTCTCACATCAGTGATTATTACTTCTGTTGCTTTTCTATCTCCAGAATTTATATGTTTTAAACAGAAACATAGGAAACTTCACTATGGAGTGTTTAACATCTTATATAGAATTCTCTTTAATTTACCGCGAATAAAAATTTGAACAAATTTGCAATATTAGTTTTTTTTTTTTAAATCTTGAAATAATCAGCGTCAACAAACTATTTGCAAAAACTCAATTTTATATATCAAACCTTTCATCTAAAAAGAGACTTTCTATGTAACACACACACAAAAAGAAAAAAAAATCTTAATAAGTTTTCCTCACATAAAATCCCTCTGTATTAAATCCCACTACCTACAAAGAAACATCATAAATCATTTGCATATCAGTATGGATAAGAAAGGACCGGATAGTCCAATCAATATACCAATAAAATTATACGCAGATCTGACTTGTGATATTTACCTTTTGTCTCATTCACTTTAAATTTTAAATAATTCGTATTCGAAAAGTTTCTAAATCCAAATTTCCGAAAAAAAAAATTAATGCTTTTGGAATTTACTTCTATACGGAACTATGAACAGCATCTCTCTGAATAGACAAGCTGGAGCAACAAAATACTTCTTCTTTTCGAAGACAATAACTGTAATACATGAAAGCGAATAATAAAATATCTTTCTCAAAATGTGAACATTAACATGCAGCACAGAAGATGTAGACATTTTCAGATGAAACTTAAGAAGAGTTGAAATCTGCATACAGCCATTTTAGAGGAAAAAATGTGCTAAAAGATACTGATGTTAATATATGAATTATAAAAAATTGACATTTTTATATATGTACTTAAGAATTTAACATTATGCAGAAATAAATGTGAAAGAAGCAATAATATGATAGGAGATATTTTCTTTCAACATTTCGTGGGAAATGATAAGCTAGCCAAAAGTAAAGACAGTCCTGTGAGCGTTAAAATTTTATATAGTTGACAGTTATGTCTCAGAAAATGTTGCTCAAATTACATTGGAGAAAAGGGAAAAAACAATTGATGATTATTGCATATTTTATTTTGCTTTTATCTTACATTATAAAGCAGACGTATATATATATATGTATACAGTGATACAGAAAGAGTTTGACATAATTTTTATTAGTGTGCCTCATTGAGAATATCTCCTAAAGACACTTACCCAACTTATCACATAATTTTAATAATTATGTCCAAGTTCTTCAGAACATATTTATATATATTTTACCTATCTTACACATTAAAAGTAATTTCTGCATCAAATTTTATTGTATATTAAGAAAAGTTATAGCGGTGTTCTGTTTTTTCTAACATGTATTGTTTCCTCCGTTATTTTCGTCCATTAAGCCTTTCTGTTTCATCTCATGTTACTTTTTATTAAATACTAAACTGCTTTTAATGTCTGAAGTATGTTTCTTAGAATCTATGTGAATGTGTTATTTAAAATATGTTTATAACTTTCTTTTATTTTATTACCTTACGTACTAGCCCATTTTCAATTATTTAAACAAAGTGAATTTCTATGTTTGGGATTTAGCTACCCTTAAAATTAACTTCTTTTAAGTTTCAAACCTTACTTCAAACTGAAGGAAATACACTGCTCAAAAGCTTGAATAAACTTCATTGTTGTCTATTTAAAATTTACTCAACGTGTTTTCCACGGTGCTGTGACCTGCAACAGAGAGAAAACAATGCAGTTTGTCCAAAACACGTCTGCAGCGCAGAAGACTAAATTCGAGAGCCTCGTATTGTCAGTCCTTCGGCAACACTCGAGGAATCTAACCTAGAACGCTAAGCCAGTTATGGAGTCATTAACGAGCAGTTTCGTGCCGCGTTTGACCTTGAGAGCTCTACGCAATGCGAGAGGCCCTGTTGAGATACAATAACCACGTTTATTTTAACGCTAGGTAATAAACTTTGAAACCGTTAATGCGTTATAAAGTAGAAATTTAGACAGAAAATATACAAATAACAAATTTCAACACACTTTGTAGAGTAGAAGTTGCAATCGAGCTTGAAAAACTGTTATTAATTTTCGACATTCTAGCACTATTTTTATTATACTCTGTTCCAAGCTAAATATATTACTAAGAACAGACGTTATAACATTCGTACGAGCCCTACAGCAATAACGTCTGGATCTCTGTTCTCTACGTAAATGCGTTTATCTTTATTAATACGATAAAAATTAAATGTTTAATATTTCTTTATAATAGAAAGAAATCAAAGTGAAATAATACAATAAGTAATTTTAAGCACCTGAATTATGTGTATTTAGATTTAGATAGCTGATTTTTCATTTAAGTAAATCAAATTTTAAAAATTTTCCTCAAATGCAGTTTTTTATTCAATAATATAGAGGAAATATACTTTAAATCAATTTTTAATGGTAAAAATATGTGAGGTTTTAATTACTAATACTATTAAATACCAAAAATTTTAGGTAGCAAACTGGTGAATAATCAATATATTTCATGTATTCTGAGTAAAAAATTTTTCTTATAAGTAATAACGGAATAGGGAATTAAAAAATAGATTGAGTTTCATTTCGAATTAATAAGAGTTGCGTGAGCCAACACTTGTGAGGTAAACAGTAGTCTGCAGCATTTCTGTATTATTTAACAGTAGAGCAAAATCTATTTCTTTTCCTCCCGTATCGATATTGGTTTATTAAATAATATTTATCATTTCCGTCATATATCTGAAATGCTGTTTGTTGTTCTACTCGCATGATACCAAAAAAAAAATCTGTGTTTAAAAAAAAAAAAAAAAAAAAAAAAAAAAAAGGACTGAAAAAGTAAAAAATATTCTTACTTTTATTACTTTCTTACATTAAATGTTACATATTTTTATGTGTATAGACAATTTAATTATTCCTTTTGAGGTCATCAAAATCGTAAATTTATCATTAAATATGTAGATTACAGCTAATCCTGTAGTCCAAACTAGAGAATTTATAACCTGAAGTAAAAAAGTGCGAAACCATAATATGTCATATTTAATCGTACCAAACATTAGCCGTATGTCTGTATATATATGTATATATATTTCTTAAAACAGAGCAAGATTTTAACAAATGAAAATAGAAGGGAAAGAAAAAATCAACAGCCATATGCAAATTTAGCATTTTAGAAAATAAGCTTCGTGTCCCTAACCCCAACATAAATTATGCTATTTTTATCTTTAAGTAAACGCAATTTGCTTAAGAAATGTTTTTTCCAGGCCTTATGTATTAAAATTTTTGTTAGTAGATAATAAAGCATTGAATACTAGACTACTGTTTAAGGCCATTCGGAAACGATATTTACGGAAACCTTTCATTGAAAATAACTAATACAAAATGCTATTAAAATTTTTACCTTTCAGAATAATAGATGTGGCATATACCATTTGAAATCACGAAGCTATATCTGAATACTTTGAAATGTCATTTACAACATTATTATTGATTCTAACTAAATGTTCCTTCGTTAAATTAATAGTTGCGTTTTGAATAGAATGTTGAAATGCTAAACAGCGTTTTACCATATATTTGCAGCAGAAACACAAATACTTTTAATTAGATCGTAACAAATAATTACTTCCCTCTTTTTTTCATTAAGAAACAATTTGATTTTATTCTTGAGAAAGTCAATTACATCCGCGTGTTTTCAATTAAGGGAATAAATGAGAACTAGTTATTGCTAGTCACGTTCTTCCCCATGCATGATAACTGTTGATGGTTTCTATATGCTCAACTACGGCTAACTGATAATCCTTTGAATCATTTAGGCGGAAAGGCTGCTCGATTAGTCTTATGTTTTGACAGAGAAGGCGTTTATCACTCTAGCTGGTAGGTATAAGATCTGTTGTATACGAGTACATTCGTAAAAAAGCAATTATGAGAATTAATTTAAATCGAAAACTTGGGAATTTCTCAAGATCAAGGTTCCTCAGTGATTTGAACATAGCAACTGATTAAAATAAGATTTTAGCCTCCAGTGAAAGGTTCAAACTCTTACCGCTGAGAGTTTAAAGATAATGTTAAGAATAAATGGAAACGAGTTAAAAATGAAATAAAACATACTTTGCATTTAAGATGTCTAAAAGGACAGGTGTATTAAAAACCTTAAAAAATCTACATGTCACAATTTATATATCCATTGAGTTTCTATTTCGGGATTTCCCCTTTCACTAATTAGTATTAAGCTTGTTAACTGAAAGAAAATCTATGAATTTGTTAATAATCATTTAATAATCTATGAACTTTTTAATAATCATGATACTTATAAGTTTCCCATTGCTTTGTCAATAAAATATTTCCATTCACAACAAACTCATAATAATCACGCATTAATTAAGGTAGAATAACACGCCGAACAAGTATTAATTTTGATTTCAAACAACAAATATTTGAACTTTGACAGCTGAGGATGATGGTTCGGTAAAGCCATCGAAACTAGTTCTGTCAAAATTTACAAATATAACGCTGATTTTTGTTTTTAGACTTCAAAATTAATCACGCATTAGTTTATAAATTGCATGAAATCTCATAATGTAAGCAAACATTTTGATTTTTAATAGATATTATTCAATTATGTTCAAGACATCCCAAAGTGCTTGCTTGTGTTTGATTATTATTATCTGACATGAAACTTACAGAAAAATACCATCTACTCGTTTTGAAAGATTTATCCAAGATTTTTGTAAAATTTTTGAAGCTTCAGTAATTTGTGTGTAAAATCAAAGAAGAGTAGTTAGACAACATATACAATAGAACTGTGAGGAATTTATAAAACTTGAAAAACCTTTACAGTTTTGAAGGCATTTACTTAAAACTAGATAAGTTAGCTCAAAAGGAAGCCAGATAAAGCTCAATACGACAGCTATTTTCATGCAATCATAAAGTAATTTAGAAAGATGGACGCTGTACAGTGTGAGAGTTCAGCACTGCAATAATGAAATTTTATGGCAGGGCGCATACACACAAGATAAATTGTTTCTGCCCTCCTGCTTTGCTGAAATCATCTTATTTGAGGCTTGATCCACATGAAAATTAATTAAAAATAGTTATTTTCGATGGGTTTCTCACATCGAATCACTAAACATAATTTTTAATGCAAATCGATAAACAAAATATCTTTAAACGAGGGTAATTTTATAAGGTACCTTGTTTTTTATGTTGATGTAAAATCCGTCTTTCTTAGGGAAAATGTATTTTTATTCAGCGGTACTGGAAACAAGACTTTGTGATTGTGAGTTGAATTCTGGAGTCATCATGATACTTTTCTATTTTCGAGCTTAGAAGTTTCATCTCATTGATAATTTGTGATGATACTGTAAGCTGAAATAGTATTTGACCAGGACTTTGCATTCAACCCAGTTCAAAATGTGTGAAATATTTACGGGAAGATTTTAAAAGAAAGAAATAATTACGAGAATCTATCAGTAATTTGTTTAAATAATCAGCTATTTCAGATCTTCACACTGATTTCGAGGAAATATTTTCGTCTTCAAGACCCAGTTGATGCCATACTATAAACTAACGTGCAAGCTCGTGCATTAAGATGCTGATAAAAGTGAAGGAAATTTAACTCTGTATTAGCATCTCAATCTGAAAATTCAGCTTTTCAATTTCATACAATTAAATTATACGTATGTTACTCTAGTTAAAAAAAATTTTATAAAGTTTTATTAAAGTACAGACACAATCTTCTACAATTCCGGTTTCAGACATTTTTATTTTCGTACAAGCATTATAAATATTATATTTAAATTTATTATTTTGAGCATGGTTTGCTCAAAAACCACAAATGTGGCTGATGCATGTAAAGACTAAAGTGATTGTATAATAGCTTAAAATGTATAGGAAAGAAATTCGGTCTTATTTATTCTCCCTTGTACAAAGTACAGAGGTGGCTGAGCAGCTAATACTACTGAACAATATTATTTTCATCTCGGATTCAATTCCTAATAACTGAAGGGCCACATAGGCACTTTCGCCGTTTTCTCCATGTACGATACAAATATGGATGACTTTTTTTTAATTTCTTTTAGGCAGTTATAGTTTTTAACGTAACCATATTGGTTTGACAATAAGTAAAGACACCTAGATATTAGAAAGGTTTTCATGTAAAAAACTAATTAATTGAACAAATGATAACAGATACGTCGTAGCATTAACTAGTAGCTCGATAAACTCATTTAACACTACAAAACAGTGTAAAAGTTAAGTATTTATGGTGAGATTTTTTCCAACTGGTAATATAAATTCTAAAGCATATGTAGTTTGTTGCCAGCAGCATTAGTTTTACTCATTATCCTTTTGCTCATTAGTTTACTTATTGCAACATTAGTTTTTACTCATCGTTATTCCTATTTCTCTTTTTAATTATGCTTTTATCTTTCTTTTAAATATTATTACGCAAGTTATAAAATGTAAGGAATGTTGTAATATTAAAATCCTCGCACTTACAAATGCTACATACAAATTGAACTTGTTTTGATTAATTTTATGACATATCTTACGTCTGTATCAACGATCCTTAAATCTTCACTTCTTTTTAGATACTGAAAGCAGTAAATATGGATAAGTAGAGGCCCACCTCATCAATCTTCTGCACACACAAGGGTTAACTTAGACGTGCTGGAACTACGTTCCCCATAGCATATTTTGCTTATTCAATATTTAAGAATATGTCTTAAAGTAATAAACTTAATTTATTTCTAGATAATAATTATATTTTATTTAAATTATCTCTTTAAACTGCTTCGTGTAAAATTATCCAAATAAGAACTTTTATGAAATACCATTATTTGTTTAAAACGTATGTGAATAGTATAGGCATTCATACGAAGAGCAAATCCGTTCTTCAAAATTAGTTTTCGATGATATCTTTGACATTTTCAATCAACATGAAGATAATTAGAGTTAGAACTATATATATATATATATTGTCTAATGTATATATCTATATATATACATTAGACAATGAGCAATCAGTAATAAAAATAACAATAATTTTTTTTAACTTCGCTGACGGCCACAAAAAAGGCCCTCAGAGGCCTCCAGGTGGCCATCTGCGGTATAAATGATTACCATGAAATCTGGGCTGATATGAAACAAATGCACTTCTTGGGGCGAGAGTGACAGATTTAAATTTTTAAAATGAATCTCAATTCTATAAAGTTTGCGATGCTTACTCTTTAATGAATTAAAAGTAATTCTGTCGTCAATAACGGCGTTTTTAGCAACACGTAAATCTTACTACTTTCACTATCATTCCTTATGCTTTTTTACAACCTGCAGAATTCAAAAAATTTACATTTTGTGGCCTTAGCATCTCTAATAATTGCTGGCAGAGTTTGAATTTACCTTTAAATTATAAAGTTCCCCCTGGATTCCTTGAATATCAGTCATCGATGACGGTAAAGTGAATAACTTCAAATGTTATGTTCTAATTTTGAAGATGTGTTGTGTAAAGAGGACAAAAGTACATATTTTTTAGAAGTGCAGGAATATAATACTTTCTTATCCTACTTTATTTCATAAGAGTAGTTATTCTCTTAAATAATTTCCATTCAATTAATTTGATTTAATATATTTCTCTAGATTCTGCATATTCCATCGTTAGGAAGTTCTCCTAAGCAGGTAGTACACACTTTACTCTGCACACACAACATTTATGTCAATCTGAATAAAATGCATGCTGAAAACTTATTATTTCAAAACCTAAGCTTAAAATTGAGACACAAAAGCCACCAATGATTTAAGTTCTTCCATTTCTATTATTACGTAGGAAGACATTGCTTTTTATTCTGTAAAATCTTTCAACAGTCACCTGTTATTTAATGACACATTGTTGATTTTCACGGGGAAATATCAAGCTAGTGGTTTGGTTTGGTTTATTATATTATGGCAAAGCACACTGTGGCTATCTAAGGGAGGAGATGCCTTTGTGGATTGCTTTTCTAAGGGAACTGACTGTTAGACATGAGGAAAAACACGAAAATGCCCAAGAAGCCAGCCTGTTCGCTTAGATTCGAACCCAGGTTGGAACTACCAGTGTTCAGCGATTTTTCCGCTCGGCTGCTTGTGGGCTCAAAAACTGGTGGATTCGACACGTTTCCTTACACATATGTTCATTCCGGCAACCCTTTTGGTGAGTTAGACAGATCTTAATTAAACGCAGATTCCATGAAAGGAAATATCTTTCCTAAGTAACACTTTCTTCTCTCGTAATACATTATCAGCAAATGGTTCCCCGAACGCAAAAAACTGCTCAGAACTTTAATTCGTGCATATGTATATACTTGATTTAACGACTGATATTTGAACATTTAAAATGAGAATAATAATAAAGACAACGATCAATTGACATACATTTATCTCAAATAAAATGCCTTAGAATAGACCTAGAAAAGTGTGTGCCTTTGAGAAAATTCCTTTTCCAGTAGTAAAATTGTATCATTAGTTTTTTAAAGAATATTATACCATAGTACTTGGAATTACAAAACACGAAGTTTTAATTTTATGAGTTATTAAGGTTCAAAATGGCATACATTTCTTACATTGGTGGCAAATTGCAATAGGAAATATTGCAATTCCTATTGCAGTAAGTAATTGCAATAGGAAAATTTGAACCATATATTAAAAAAACTTTCCAAAAATATTCCGTAGAAAATTTAAACAATGCATCACTAATTGCAATAAGCGTAAAATTGTTATAAAGGTGTTTCTAGTCTAGAAGTGAAATTATGTGTTATATAATGGATAATACATATTTTAGAAAAATGAATCTATGCAAGGATATGTTTTTATGAATTTTAACTTGCTTTTTATGCAATAAAAGCATAACAAAATGGCTTTAGTGTCCTAAATTTAAATTAATATATTTGTTAAAAGGCATAAAAAATTAAGCAAAGCCAAAACTAAGCAGTTTTTTCTATAAAATGACACACAATTAAAAAAAAATGCTTTGTATGTATTTCGGAAATTTTGTTAACAAATGAATAAACAACTAAAGAAGCAAACTGTTAAGTTTCATAATTATATAGCTAACAACCAAACACATTTTTTCAAACAAAGGCAGTGTTCCAAACAAGACAGTGTGAGAGTTCAGCACTGCAATAATGAAATTTTATGGCAGGGCGCATACACACAAGATAAATTGTTTCTGCCCTCCTGCTTTGCTGAAATCATCTTATTTGAGGCTTGATCCACATGAAAATTAATTAAAAATAGTTATTTTCGATGGGTTTCTCACATCGAATCACTAAACATAATTTTTAATGCAAATCGATAAACAAAATATCTTTAAATGAGGGTAATTTTATAAGGTACCTTGTTTTTTATGTTGATGTAAAATCCGTCTTTCTTAGGGAAAATGTATTTTTATTCAGCGGTACTGGAAACAAGACTTTGTGATTGTGAGTTGAATTCTGGAATCGTCATGGTACTTTTCTATTTTCGAGCTTAGAAGATTCATCTCATTGATAATTTGTGATGATACTGTAAAATGAAATAGTATTTGACCAGGACTTTGCATTCAACCCAGTTAAAAATGTGTGAAATATTTACGGGAAGATTTTAAAAGAAAGAAATAATTACGAGAATCTACCAGTAATTTGTTTAAATAATCAGTTATTTTATATGTTATGCTTCTCACCCTTTTTTATATGTTACTTAACGATCTTACCTGTTCGTCTGAACACACAGGTAATACTTTTTTGCAGCGTGCTTGTGAAATTCTCGTTTGTTCAGTAGAATTCACATAAAATTCAAATATTTTTCATTCAAACCTTTTCTAATAAAACATCAGTTCTGCTGCTGTTAACATTTTGAGCAGATACGTGATGTTAAATTGTTCATGTATTCAATATATTTCACTTAAGTTACGTTTTATTTTATCCTATTGTGTTAAAAATTATTTAAATCTAAAATATGTGCAAGATCAAAAAACTGATTTTTAAATGCCTTCGTTATTTTCATATGAAATAGAAGTTAATGAGATGAAATTTCTTTAAAGTTATAAAATTTTATCAATTTCTCTCAAATTTATTCTGCACAAATTCAGTTAAATCTTAATTAGTTTAGTATAAATTCAGATCTATATTCTATGTAAGTGTAATAGGCTTGTATTTTCTACTCAAGTATATCCATAACTCATACGAGAAATTGAAGAACTACATAAAACCAATCATTTGATTTGAAACAGCTTCCGCGATTGCAGTTTTCAGAGCCCAGAATGTTAGCATTTATGACAGAATATTAAAATTTGATTTTTTTCAATAGTACTATACATTCATTCGTTTCTTTTGTCAAATACGCAAGGGTATCTGCTCACAGGGAAAATTACTTAATAGAATACTCTACAAAAACAAACTGACTCGTATTTAAATGGCAAAAAATGAATTGCAAATGGTGAAAACCACAAAAACATCTCTATAGCCAGCTTGCTCGCCAGAATTCGTATCTGGGTGGATTTCAAAAGTCTGGGACTAGGGTACTAATTGACCTTACACTGCGTTAAAATTAAAACTTTGTCACATGCTGTCTTTTGTTACTTAAAAACAATGTAATGTATTTTTTATGATTTATTTTGCTTATATTACATAGGTTCTCAAAGATAATTTCTGTTGAGAATGTTTCGCATTGATTAATGTAGAGATAATTCGGAAAAATGTATGCAAACATTTCTTTTGTTATATATTTCGAATTAAGATTTAAGAACTGAACTAAAAAATGTATTAATATATTTACTGGGAAAATAACTTAAAGAAAATGAGATAGAAAATTCTAATCGAGTACTGGATAAAATTAAAGATATAGGCTAATATCTAAGATAAAATTAAAGATATAAGCTAATGCATAAGATAAAATTAGATATAAGCTAATGTGCAAGATAAAAATAAAGATATATAAGCTAAAATTAAAGATATAAGCTAATGTATGGTTAGCGTATCAGAGATTTTTTTCGGATTGTCAAAAAACAAGCTTATTTCTGACAATACTTTTGACATGCCGAAACTGTAGAATAATTGATGGAAATTTATTGGTTAGACCGCTACATTTCAACGGATAATAAATAATAAATTGGCACCTATAATTTTTTTTTTTATCCTTTTCTTTTTCCTTGTTCAAACTAGAGTACCTTAAATTTAGAAGCAGTTCTTAGGATTGTATGTCAATTTATAATTATATTTATTACAGCAACTCGAGAGGCTTCATGACTGGGGCTGCTTGTTGACTTGGCACAAATAAATGACACTAAGTAAAAGCATTCTTTTGAAAAAGTAAATGTCATTTTAGAGAATACGAGAGTATTAAAATCATATTCTCTGTCACTCGTGGAAAATGATGCAAAATATTTGTAAAAAGTATTTTGGGAAGACACTCATAAAATAATTTGAATGGTACTATAGTGTTCTGATTTGAAACTGAAACGGAAAAATAAATAAATAAATAAACAGAACCAAAAAATAATCGATACATTTAGTTCACAATATTATAATCAACTTAACAAAAGTAATTGGTGCATTTATATCGTATTATTATAACCAACTTATTATATTATTTTTGCATTACGTATTGGTTGCCTTTTGTAAATGTTTGCATTCTTCTAAATGTCCAAATCTGCATAATATTCTTTATTCCAAATTTCAATCAAAAATATTAATCTCAATTTTCGATACCTTAGTATTCGAAATTTTTATGCATAGTTATTGCAATATACATAGACTGTTTATTTATTAATCATACTTTTAGGCAAAGAAGTACTTCTGAAAATGTAGAAAAGGATCAAAATAGCGACAACGGGAAGCTTTAGCGCTTAAATAGTATACTGATACACATACATGTTCTTCGCATACTGGTTATAAATTTTTGCGTTACTTTTCCTTTTAAAAACATATTATTACTCTTTAAGTCGCTTACCAATGCGTTTAAAAAAAATCGAATCAACAGTCGCACTTTTATTCTTGTTTAGAACTTCCATTCTGTCATGTCTACAAGGAAAATTTATGATCAGCCAGGAAAAGTAACGTTCTCTAATATCTCACCGATGATATGTCGTCAACTAAAACTTTTGAATGAAGTTCATTTTACACCCATCTTCGTAGTAAAGTCGCGTCCCATTCATAAAATGTTGTCGCTAGGGTGATTCTTTTTACTCTCTATACGACCGCATTAGAATATAAGTTAAGGGAGTGAACAAGGGAACGATTCAGAATGACTTAAGTGAGGTTAACTAGACTTTAATGGGGGCCACGTGCATCTACGATAAATAGAGGCCATAATCATAAATTATATCTCGCTGGTCGACAGACTTAAAGCGTTCTCCAAATCGTTCCGACGACTCATATTACTCAGGCAATAACAATAAATCAAGTCACTACCGCGGGAAGGGCTTAGTGTAGCGCGCTTGCTTTCTTTACTACCGGCGTTACTCCTCCCTCAAAATCTTGGTTTCTTATCTCATCCGTGATTTTTTATTGTTATTTCTTGCTTTTTGCAGTCTTAAGTATTTTTTTCCTAATGGTCGCGAAAACTACATTTTATATCTGCAACGGAAGGAGTTGACAATTTAGATATAATTTCTCTTCCCCGTTGTTTTTTTACACTTGTAAATTGTTTTAAAATTAAAGAAAATTAGCTTTTTTACTGAAAATAATTTTCTTTCTACCTTTTTTTCGTTCTACTTTATAGCTGCTACTAACAGTCTACACCTATCTTATTAATATATTGTCTAAAACAGATACATAGCCTTCTCCTTTCATTTTCAATAAATAGAAAACGATGTCATTGGCACATGTCAATTGTTTTCCTGTGCAATCGACGGATATTTAAGTTTATAGCCAGTGAAGTTATTTTTTTTAGTAAAAATTTCTCTTTACTTATTTATGAATTGAAATGTTCTGTTATTGTTTAATAAATTCATAAATAAGAGTAAAACTTTTTAACAATCAAAATATATGATTATGTGTTGTTTCAAAACAAAAATAGTAAATTGGAAGGAATTAAAGAGAGACGCTCTTAAAATAATGTCGAAAGTGTCCAAGGAGTAACTTCCAGTAGTGCTTTAAATATGAGTGACTAAAAATATGCTTATATATATCTCTTTGAGTTCAGGGGTAGTAGCCATACGCTTTTTAGATAACTTTTTATAAGGAAACCGTGTTTTAAACAATTCTCTAAAATAAATTGCTTTGTAAAAAATGAGCATTTAAATACATAAATGAAAAAGTTAGTACGGTTGTACAGAAATTTAAGTAAAATAATAGTTAACGTTATGAAAAAAATGACTAAGCTCATGAGAAAAAAATTATAGACACATGCAAATTAGAATGCTCATAAACTTAACGTAAAATCAATACAGATAGAAAATTTACTCATTATAATTTACAAGTGAAATCTGAATAGTTCTTGCTAAGTAATTAATTAATAAAGTTGATTCAACTTTTCATATTTACCACCAGAATCTCTGTGACTTTTGTATACATAAGTCCGAATTCAATGCCAAAGCAATTGACTTAAATTCTGAATTGCTTATTTTAATTGATATATTAGATAACACTGAATTATAGATTTTTGGCACCGAAAATGACGCTGGCAATTTTAAATATTAAAATGATTAACTGGCATATTTATAGATGAGGTTTACAATGATCAGGCGTATTTTAATATAATTGTACAAAATGTACTTAACAAAGCAAATGTCTCATTATGCATATATCTTTTCAGTTGCTGCCAATGGGAATTTTCCAGGAGTCGAACCTAAACGACAAAGAACGGCTTATACTCGACATCAGATTCTCGAACTTGAGAAAGAGTTCCACTTCAATAGATACCTAACTCGTCGGCGAAGAATAGAGATCGCACATGCACTTTGTCTTTCCGAAAGACAGATCAAAATATGGTTCCAGAACCGACGGATGAAGTGGAAGAAGGATAATAAACTTCCTAACACGAAGAACGTCAAGAAGAAAAACCCAAACAACGCCAACAACACAAATAATAACAACAACAACAATAGTAATAATAATAACAATAATAATAATGCCAGCAACAACAATAACAACAACAACAATCCGGACCAGCAAAATGCGAACAGAATATCCAACCCTCAGTCTCAACCACCAACACTACAACCTGTGGTGCAACCTCCTCAACCACCACATCACATGGTTGGTCCATCTCCTCATTCACAACCAAACTCCTTAGTGGTGGATACAAAGACGGATTATGGACTTACAGAACTGTGATGTTAAAATGTAAAGTCCTCTTTTTTGTGTTCGTAACTATTTCTCACATTCCAGAACAATGTAAAAATGTATGTAAAAGATATTATGCCTCTTCAGGTAGTTTCCACTGGACTGAACCCAGTGAAATTTGACTACAGGACACCGTTGGTGCATGTGAATTATTTAACATTAGAATTCACATGGGATTGTGAAGTCATCATGCCTTAAAGTAGATTGAGAGATTTAGTATCCAAACTGGAGGAAATCAACCTGTTTGGAGGAGAAAGCTTAGTGTGACATGCATCTCGGAGGTTTTATTACTTTCAGTGACTACCATTCATTCAGATTTCTGAATGAAATCATACTTTTATCTGACTCAAACCGAATCAAGCTTTAATCTCCAACTGCAGTTTAACCACGATTCCAAATATTAGTGCAATAACATCGGCTCTGAGCTGATATTTTCTAGAAGTAATAATCGAAAGCAGAGTTAAAGCTTGTGAAGGTTTACTGTGAATTCATGTCCCTGTTTCCGTCATTACTTGTATATGAATTGCTATGCAAATTACTTAGTATGCCTATATGTTAATTATTTGTAAAGTAAATTGAATGCATTTATCAGCATAAGGCCAAAACAGTACCTTGAACTAAAGATTTCAAAATTTTCTTAAATGGTATTTTATTATTAATATAGGATCTTAACAAAGATAAGTAAATACACGAATATTTGGTTGAATGTAATGAAACATCTTTCCAGAAAAACTATTTTAAAAAATATATATATATTTTGAAACACTTCTAATTTATACTAGAGGCTGAGTAACTAAACAATCTAAATAACATAAGAAATGAACGAAATGCTTTTGCTACTAACAAAAGTTGTAAATATATAGCATGAAAAAATTAATATCCCTAGAACTGAAAGCAAGTTATTAGTGTTAATGCTGCCCAAATATAGGCAAGAAAAGTAAGCAAAAATCCTTAAAAAATTACTGTATAATTAATAGTGTTAGAATTTCAAATAAACAAATTGTCATCAATACTGTAATAAACTGTTATTATTTTACTTTCGACCAGGCGATGCCCTTAGATTGTCGGTACTTTGAGAAAGAGGATTCGTGATGCCCTTTTCCAGCTGCTACATTAAATGAACCTTGAACTTAATTACATGATTGGGGACGGAAACTGCTGTGAATGATGAGTCGTTCTTCTTCAGCTTCCGTACCTTTCTGACGTAACAGGAAATAGAAAGCAAAATTCCAGTCATGCTGCATGTCAGTTGTATTATTCTATGAATTAATATTCTCGAAAGTATTTAAATACAAAGATAAGATATTTATGAACAAATGCACATTCAAAATTTTTTGAAAAGTTAATAAAGCTCCAAATTTATTGTATTTAGTTTAAAACTGCATAGTCATAGTGCCGGTTCTGCATCTAAGTAATAGGAAAGTTATTAAGCAATACTAAACCATAATTATTCTGTTTACGTTAAAAAATAAAAATGAAAACTTGTGATTGGAACATTAAAAATTTGGCAAACTGAATTGTAAAATTCAATTTAGGAACAAAACTGGTCTTCTGCGATACTATCTGTCAGTAAAAATTCTGTAAAATTTTTGCTGAGTTAAACTGCCTATAAAGTGGTTGCTCAAATGACCCACTGAAAAGTATATTTTAAAAGTAAACCTCTGAGATGCATTTTATCACAAGATGAAGTGAGTGCATACACGTAGTTTGCTCGTTTCGGATTATTTCAATGAACTGAAACTGAAAATGTCAACTGCCTATTTCATCTAAATGTGTACAGTATATCCCTTTTTACGTCCACTGGTACTGAAAAGAAGACTGTGCGTTCATCTGCACGAGGATTAGGAAAAGCAGACTAATGAAAAAGCACTTGTTTTATTTATGTATTTATCATATTATAAAATGGATTCTACTTAAAAAGTGTATAAAAGGAGGTGTTGCTTTCAATTGTTAGTTCTGAAAGTAGATTTGAGAAGTGATTTTTCTTTTCGTTGTTTTTAAACAGCAGTGTCAGACTTCTGCGTCTCAGAGTGATAAAAAACTACCTTCATATATTTCAGTGAAATATTGCAAAACAAATTGCAAAAAATGTGTTGTTTAAGGTATGTGTCATTTCAGAAAGGTGTTATTAAATGTTGTTTGGTTATTTTTAAGGGTGTAGCATGTTTAAAACATGGCACTTCCAAGTTGCCACCCGATGAACAAGGTACAAAGTCCCATGTTTTCCTTAAAGATTATAAAAGGTTCCTTTATCCTCAGTTTGGAAAAAACGAGTTTAGTAATTTTGAATTATATGTTTTACAATACCATATTCAACTTCATTATCGACTTCATTTCTTAGTATTTGTGCTACTATAAAAACTTCTGATTTAGAATGAAAGTGTACTCAGCTTAAAAAAAGAACAATCTCAGGGGGCTTTCTAACTGTGTATACTCTGTAGTGATTGTTGTACCTGCTGAGCAGAGAATTTTTTTTAATGTGCATTTTTTCCCCTGAAATATTTTTTATGTTTACATTTCACGTTTCATTTTTTGTCATGTAAAATATTTGCATTCTAAATTTAGTGATTAAAATACTTGAGTGCGTTTAACATTTCATAACGTAGCATTTTACTTTCTTTCTGACATAGTCTTATAGCTTTGGGAAAAATTTATTTATTGCTTCCTAGAAGATAATTTTAGAAAACGTGCAATCTGCTGTCATAAAACTACATGCATTTTAATTAAATTTTAATCAAAGAAACTATGCTACCAAATTAAGGAAAAAACGAAACTTGTATAAGAAAAAAATGAAACTCGTATTAAAACAGCAACAGGTCGTTTAAAAAATAATGCAATCGATGTGAATACGATTTTTATGCTATTCAACTGAAAAAATAATATATTAATTGGAATTATATTATATTATCATTGTATGTCATATCATATTATATTATCACAGTGACAGCAAATATTATTGGTAATTGATTTATTAGACTGGTAGAAGCTGGGGTGAAAAATTTGAAGTTTAATACTCCAATTTAAAAAATAAAAATTCTCTATTCTAAAAATGCATTTGTCAGAATCATTGAAGCGAATCTAGTTTCCTAAGGTAAATGAATTCTACAGTCTGTACAACCTGATCGGCTACAGCTGTACATACTGCAGAATACATTCGGAATGACATATCGAGTAATACTTGTGAAAAGTCAGCCCATAAGGTAGTTAAGTGCCGTCTAATTGCATGGTGACATTTTCTTATTGTTCCCAATCGAAAGCAATCCTGGAGACGATAGCTTCGCTTTTTTGTTTCGGTACGGAAAAGGAAAATTGAATTGAAAAATCTGTGAAAGCGCTTCATAAGGACGCGACAAGCCAGTGACAATGTTGCTCCCTATAAGAAAAATGGTCTCCCCACGGCGCGATTCGATCGGCTTGAAAACCTTCAACGATTCCTTTATGGAAAGCTGGTGAAGGCATAGAGGGTAGTGAGAAGGGGCGAGAAAATGATGGGAGTTTAAACTGCGCCAGTGTCTGACATGAACCTTAACTGGATGATGGAAGTTCCCTGGAAGGTTGCCAACATCCCAGTTGCAACCATCCGTTCCCTCTTGAAGACACGGCGTCGCGGCGTCCTTGTCTCAGAGCCGCTAATGTCTCGCTTTGTGAATTGCACAAATGACGTCAGCGAGATTTATTCGCTCAGTTTCAGATTAAGACAAGTCGCTGGTAGAAAATTTAATTTTTCGCACTCTTTCGAACTTTCAGCCCCCCTTTTTTACACTTAAGTAGTAGATAGAAATTATTTAATTAATATTCTTCACGATATTTACAGGAAATCCCAACAACCTTTAAAAGCTATTTCTTATTTATACAAAATCAGAAAATAAAAACTTAGATATATAATTAGATCTAAAATTTTATTAAGGAAAATGTCTAACATAACAATGTTTAAAGCTTGTTAAAAAAGAAACCCTTAATGTGTTGGACATGGCAACAGGTATTTAAAATTTTTGTACCGCTCAGAAATCAAGATTTGGCCTTGAACTTAAATTTCAAAACTCTAAAAGCCATATATTGTATAATCCTGAATACAAATACAAACTAAATTGTTCAGTGAATTGTTACATAAGTGAATTATAATTTTCGTAGCATGATTTAATTTTAAAAAATTAATTTCCAAAATATTTTTAAAAATTTCCTTAACTTTCAAAATATTTCAGATAAAAGTAGTAGTTTGATTTGAAATTTCTTAGGTTTGAAAAAAACTGATACTCATATATTACTTTTTAAAGGGAAGGAAATATCAGTCATCTAAAAATAATTATTTTTTCATTTAGATAACATTCTCATATTGACTTTCTCGAATGATATTCAATTTCAGAACTTAATAATATGTTAGTTCTTTTAAAAATTCCAATATGTAGTAATTAAAGGGAAAAAAATTCCTTTAATTTATCACAGATTTAACGTTTTATGCATCTCAGTTAAGTACCTGTTTCACCATATTAATATGCTGTGATTTTAATAAGGCTTTTTAAATAAAAAAAAAAAGACAATGTCATATAGTGAGTAGTTGAAATGCTAAAAGCTCAGTGCTTTAATTAAATCCAGATTTTTTTTTCCTATACACTCATGTGCGGCAAATTTTTTTCATACGTTTTAAAAGCAGTTTAGTAGTTCTTTCCCTCAACTTTAAGTGGCAAACATATTCTGCCAGTTTTCCGAAGAAGCGAAGGAAGGAGGAATGTGTTAAGTAAACTTAAAGGAAAGACGTTAAGCAATTATTTATGCAACCAAATCAGATCTTCTGATAAGGATGATCTCCTGATAAGGATGATCTCCTGATCTGATGAATTAATCATAAGCACTCCAAAAAAGACTGTGACAGTGCATTATATAATTTATAGTTATCAGGGAAGATATTTTCCCTCCAAAAGCTCAGTTATTGCTATAACAAATTTAACGTTTCAAAAATTTAGTAACGATTCCGATTATGTAACCTCTTTATCTGTTTGTTCTTGCATTAAATGCTATGAGCACATGTTTCTAATTTTAATTTAAAGCAAAAGCGAACGCTGGACACCTTGGCTGCTTAAAGATTCAAAGCGTGTAGTGAAACTTTGGTTGGTCTCTCTCTGCTCAGAGCACTTCGCAAATTTCATCAATCAAATCCTTAGTTATCTGATCGTGTCCGCATCAGATGTTATCGCTTCCCTTCCACTTGCGCTGACAACAAACACGAAAAAAACTGCCCTATCCATTGTAAAATTACTTTTCCACATGCAAGGAATTCCCTGCTTTAAATTTCAACAATAGACTTCTATTCAATCATTCTGGTCAAACTTTACTGTAAGTAAATGGATTAAACAGATGAAAAGATTGACTTATAGTACACATTATAGTTTTATTAATCATTCAGCTCATGTAACATTTCATTTCAATTCTTTCTCTCATATAATAAATTAGCTTGAAAACCCAAAGGAAATGAAATATGAGCATTATGTAAAAGACATTTTGGAAAAGATTTAAATTTTGTATTTCCAACTCGATCCCTATCAAATTTCTTTCCTAAACAAATTAAGTGTATATTTAAACTTTTTTGTTTTATTTTTAGTTTCACTAAACTTAAAAAAAAAAATTAAGGGAAGGAAGAAGATTAAAAGGAAATTTAAAGATAATTTTTTTTTCCATAAGTGGTCTTTCATGTTGTTAAGAAAAAAATTTTTAAGAGAAATAAAGCCAAAAAATTGTTTAAAAGCAGCTTACTGATTACACTAAATGCGTAACTTACTGTAATACATATGTACTCCAATTATGAAAATTTTATTAATAGACTAAAAATGAGTAGATTAACCCTAGTCAGGTCCTATTACTGATTAAACTTATTTAAAAGTGTAATTTTTTATATTTAATGTAACCATTTATTACTTTAACATTTGCAACAAAATCTTAAGATATCAGTAAATTCTGGTCTAGAGGGTACGCTAAAATATTAATGAAAACATGCAAAAGGAATACCAATAATATAAATGCTGCATTTTGTTTCTATTTTGGTTCTAGTCTAAATATATTTGTCCAGTCTGAATCTGTAACAACATGCAAAATAAGAAAACATAGTTACAGAGTCTAACTTTGTTGCATTTTATTTAAGGTCCTACTTAACACTTAAAACAAATTAAAGTTAAAATTTGAATGTTACATATAATAATAATAATATTGTTATTTTTGTCTTATTGCTAATGCAACAATTTCCTTTTCTTCAGAAAATTAAACAATTTTAATTCCAACTTAAGCTACCGAGGGAACTGTCAAACGCACTCATATTCGTTAAACCAGTGAAAACTGCGTTTTCTTTTGCATTTGTTTTTAAATGCATCAAAAAACACATAATGCCACGTCCAAACTGCAAAACAAACTTAGCCATTTGTATATGCTTGTCTTTCCCAAATACAAATATACTTCATACATTTTAAAGAAAGATTTATAAAATAGAATCTAATGAATTAGGTTTTAAAACTTCAGTCATGATTTAAGTTTTTAAATGATTTCGATTCATTTATTGAAGTGTTATGCACTCTAGTGTTGCACGTCAGTCTCCTGCCATGAAACGAATTATGAAATCAAGAGTACGATGTTTTAATATTAAAATAAATATTAGTAAGTTCTATGTATAGCATCATTTCAGTGTTTTATTAATTGATATTTAACTGTTCGTATACTGCTTCATGCTGTTGTTTTCATTAGCGAAAATACTTACATGTGAAGTCTATGAACCTTTTATGTTGTAAAAAGAAGAAACCATCAGTTGTTAAAATCTGAATGTTCACCGCAACTAAATATATTTATGTTTGTGATTTTGAAGTATTTTCTTGTGACTCAATTACTACTGCTCAGTTTTTCATTTGTTTTCAGCGATGTATGTGTAATTTAAGTGCGTTTTATTACGTTGTCAAAGAATTATGTTATTGTTGTTGACTTTCCTGTGAAGTTGAATTTGTTGTTCCCGTTTTTATGATTTTATTTAAGAAACTGTAAAACTACCATTCCATGGCCAAAAAAAAAATAAATCTTAAAATTTTGTCGTTAAATACAAAAGGGGGATATTAATTAGGCATTTCTGAAAGTTGTTAGTTTTGAAATTCAGAAAAGCCATTGTGATAATTAATTACTGACTGCATATATATGTATATATAACAGTCAGTTGAGATAAATTCAGTACTTGCTATGCTGTAAATTTACATCAAAGTTGATTATCCCCCCCTAAAAGTTTTCAAGCTTAAATTTCCCTAAATGTATGTTGTTATAACATAGAAAGGGAATTTTTTTCATCTTCTGAAGCAATTATCAATGGTATAAAACATTTTATATTTTGCACCTGTCATGTATTTTGTATATTAGATAACACACGGTGCAAAGACTGTGATCTTTCAAAGCCAGTAAAACTTTATTTAGGTGTTTATTGCAAGTGAGCCCGATCCTGTAATCAGGGAATTTAAAACCTAAGAAGAAAAAATAAATAAATAAAAAACAGTTAATTTAAACTTTATGAAAACTGAAATATGTTGTTCATCAATCAAATATTATGAAAGCAAAACAGGTTGTGGATAATGCATATTTTATGTCACTTATTTTTAAATATCCAGTTTTTGTTTGATTGTTATTTTAAAACATCCGAATTAAATGCAATGAATGCATCGAAAGTTTACGTACTGAGTTCTGAATGAATAAACTAAACATCTATCAAGTTGACTCATTTTCTTATTTTGGTGTCTATCTGGAATTGCATTTTATATCAAATCATAAATCAGGAAAAACAATTTTCACTTTTTACACGTCACAGAACGGAAGGATCTGACATCTGCACAGCTTCTTTATGCTCTCAGATCATCTCAATGTTGTCAAACACTTTCTTTCATCTTACTCACTATTTAAAATTCTACTGACAAAATATTTGCCTTTTTGACAACTGATTTATTTCAGACTAAAGTAGTGCTTATGAAGTTGGCTAATTCCACAGAGTTTTAAAATAAAGTAACTTCATTTAGCCTTTACAGGAACTTTAACTAGTTTAAGATTCTTTAAGAGAAAGCATCTCAAAAGTCTGAAAATCAAACTGAACTGCCGCGTAAGAAATGCATTTTAATCTATTTTTTTAGGAAACCCAATCATATTTCAAATAACCATCAGCCATTTTCTTGATACTGTTCATATAACTTAACAACAAATACTAATTAGCTAACTTTCTTTTCGTCTTTCTTTATTACACGTTTAATATATTTTCAGAATTTAAATAAATTTCAATTTTAAAACATGACATAAAGCATGTTCCAACAATCGGCAAATTATACAAATTAAATGGGATATAAAATTTTCAAGCACATTTCCAATATCCTAATGTCTACCATAATGACTTAAAAGAAATTGTCATCTGTTTAGGTTCTGTCAAAATACTTGGCTTTATCTTATTTAATTACTGTATTCTTTTTTTTTAATTTTTGAATTCTCATTTATCAAACCATTCTATTTAAATCACACCTATCAGAATTTTTTCTAACCATCGATTAAGACAACAAAATGACTCTTCTTCTCCAAGGAACAAATAAAATTCACAAGCAAAGCAAAATATAACTAAGAGAAATATATCCAAAATATATCTAAGGCAAAATATATCTTTTTGATTACAATCGCAATGTATTTAAATGCGTAAGAAAGCTACGTCTCTTCCTAAACAGAAATTGAAGCTATTGAATTAATATTCACTTCCAAAACATAACAGTTAATTTCTATGCAGTGTTTAGAATATGCAGTATCTAATTTCTATGCAGTATTTAATCTCTATGCAGTATCTAGAATAATTTATTGTAAACTTTTTAACGATATAAAAACGGAAATTCTTTCTCAACAAAACATTTTAAAGAAATGTTTGTGTAGATTATGGTTGGAATGTTGTCATACAATTAATTGATGTCTTTAGGGAAACCTGAAAGTTTTCTATGTTGGACAATCTATATGTGCAGCTTGAATCAACATTCAAAAAAGCTTAGTCGATATCATGTCACATGCTTTCTAATCGCGTGGAATACGATGCTCCAACACTTCGCTGTCGAAGTTCTAATGTTCGATCCGATAAATCCCCAAAGTAGGGAACGAAAAACCAAAATAAAAGGATCGGATATTCATAATATACAGTGTCAAAAGTATAGTTCAGAATTCTTTACATACTTCAAGCGATCCGTCGATAAGGCACATTTACTTTTAAATAACAAATAAAATTAGTAAATGAACAAGAAAACATATTTTTTCGTCTTTTTCCTTCTAATGATGTATGACATATTTTTGTAATGCTAGAAATAACAATTTAACAAGCAATTAAAATCTGCTCGATTTTTAAGTACCATGAACACACAAAAGGAGCGCCATTTTTATTTGAATAAACTGCTTGTATTACAACATAAATGACTAGGCAAGACAACTCTAAATAATCTTACTGTAATTCTTCGTTAATAATATAAAGGAAATGTCAAATTACATTTTATTCTTTTGCGCATCAACTGGGCTAAGTAACCAATCCAGCGCTTTACTTTTGAAAGGCGTGGTATAGTTAGCCAATAAGAGAAAGACTCTCGACAGTTCACCAATGAGACATATGTGTCCGTACTGCGCCCTATTTTAAATTCAGAAAGCTTAAATAATTGCTAACTCCTATGTTAAGAAATTTCTTTCCACAATTTTTTTAATGAAACTCGTTTCAAATCGAAATTACGGAAGTGCCATGAAACTATCATTATACTTCTTTTGCTCAGATTATTGTTTTATTATCATTACGCCTAGCAATCTAGTCTTCTGTACAATATTATTTATTTATGAACACAAACATAGATGGAATTAAAAACATACAAAATAAAATTTATAAGTACACAGAATTTTAAATAAAAGATTAAAAACGTACTAAAAGGAACAAAAGGCTTTAAAACCTGCTAAAAACATTCAATAATAATAATAATAAGGTAATAGACCAAATTCAGAAATGTATGCATGTATGTATATATTTATGCATGTACGTAGTCTATAGTATGTACGTACGTATGTGTGTGTGTATATACAGACACACGTATACGCACATGCATACATACGCACATACATTTCTGAATCCGGTCCATATAATAGAAGAGTACCAATAATAATAATAATAGTATGTGAGAAATAATGCGAAAAGTTAAATGCATAACATTGCCAATGATCGATAAAGGACAAAAATGAGCATCAAATTCAAATTACAAGTATATAATTTGATTAACTCGTTCTCATCTTCATATAGTTTCTAAAAATACTGAGGTATATACGTATTTGTTAGTTCTCATTTAGAAAATTCATAATTATTCTAAGCTTCACAGTGGATTGGCAGAATTGTTAATAAAAATTTATTGTTAAAATATTTATGCTAGTAGTAGTATAACAATACCGTTTTAGGTGGCATTAAATACGTATAATGTTACTACTAATTGAATTTTTCGCTGCTCTCCGAGAAAATTAGGTTTAGAAGCAATTTAAAGTCATTTTCAGTATGAGTTATTTTTGTACATCAAAACGGAATAGTAATATCAAGACAGTAATATCTTGATTTTTATTCAGGACAATAATATCAAAATTTTGATTAAAGTCCTTTCTCAAAAGGGTCGTATAATTATGAATATCATATTTTTTAGACTATTTAATGCTCTGCGTTAGACACCAAATCCTTATTTATGGCTCTTGCTTAATTCTTTTTACCTAATTAGGTAAAAAATTCAAAGTATTTTTAATAGCTAGGAGTATTAAAACAGGAACTAAGACAGGAACTAAGCAAATGCATTTATACATTTACTACTGATTACACAAGCATAGGAACCACTTACATCTGAATAATCACACGTGTCGTTAGAGCTTTGTTTATGCCTCATTATGGTAATTAAAAAACAGTTCAAATTGGTATCTTTTTTTATAGAAAATTCATTTTCAAAAAGTTATAGGAGGTCCGACATTAAAAAAAAAAATCTGTTCATAAATATAATTGAGTGTTTGCTTCTCCAGAAATTTGAGAACCTTTAATTGCAACGAAATTTTTTTTTAATGTAGACAGAATCTTACGTCTGGTACTTGACTAGAGAAGTAGTGGAGAAAGAATTCCAGGCTCTTTCAGCCGAGACAGCTAGCTGTCTTGAAGTCTCTGAAGTAGATAAAGCTGCCCCCTTAAAGGATGTCTTTCGGCAGATTCCTTTAGTGACTATCCTGATTACGAATATTGACTTGCGTATTTGTAGTCATTGCTGTAAGGAAAGAAAGTTAACGACTGTCACAGAATACTAACGCATAATTTCGTCAAATGGATATGGAAATTTAAATAACTTTTGTATAATCTCTTTGAATGGGCCGACAAATTAATAATAGCTAGTCACTGAAGACTTGTTTTCTTCCGTTTTCCCAGTCTGTTAGTTACACTGATGATAAAATATTCATCCGGTGAGCATAAATATTCTTCGTGATTGATGATTATGATTAGTCAGGTGTCAAAAGTTCATTTCTCTTTTGAAATTTTCATTTTTTCAAGCAATTTAAGTTACAAGCAATTTTAAATTTATGGAAATATTTAGTTTTTCGTGAATATATTTTTATTCTTGAGTATGTTAATTACTATGTAATGATGAAAATTGTGGGCAATAAATCGAAACCAGAGTACAAAATTCTTCCTATATTATTTAATTTAATTATTAATATTTAACATAAAAATTAGTCACCCCAAAGTTCGTTTGCATAAAAACCACGTTAACATCAAAATGCAAACTGACATGCAGAACACATAACGTGCTTTAAAAGTGAAGTAATAATTTAGCTGTATGGGCCCACAAATGTATAGATGCATGTCTTTCTGAAGAATACTGAATACAGAATTACATGTATTTTAATAAATATATAGCTAATCTGTAAACTTAATTTTGAGTTGTGGTTCGCGTAAATGCAAAATATCACTGATTAACGAAACTATTTTTCGAGTAACAAAACATTAAAGCATTAGTTCTGCTGGTAGTAACAGAGGCATGAAAGCATTTTATTATAAGGTCGAACATTCGCATGTTTTTTCCTTAAACCATGTACGAAAATGCATTTCTATTTCATAAAAAAATGTCAATAATTTCATACGACATATTTTTTATACCCAACACTTATTTTAGGTACAACTCAAATACATTTACATAGCGTATTTGTCATCAATAATATATCTTAATTTAGAGTTGGAGGACAGTTTGGGAATCTTTTAAGAAACTATGGCTATGCTGTCCGCAGCTTAACGCCATTCTAAACAGATGTTTTGTTCTGTTTAGCTTTCCTGGATGATACTTGAATTCTCTGTTTTTCCTTCACGTGAGTAATTAATCATCTGCAGTTCCCAATGCATATTAATTCAGTGTACCATAGTATTACCGTAAGTGCAAGGTAAAATGTATCTTTCCTGAATATATTCAACAGTGTAAGATAAACTACGCCTTTTGGAATCCGGAAAACCTACTTGGCGACATTTGATAACGACTTGTCGTTTTCTGAAGCTTTTATGTAAACTTCGTGCGAAACATTTGTGTGGGTAATAACACTTTTTATTTAGACTATTAATAAATTATAAACTTATTAAAAGAACAGAAAAATAACAATAGATCCTTCCAAAAATTTTGAAGTACTGCTGTCTTATATAAAACTCCGAATTTTTAGTTGTCTGGATTTATTAGTGTGTTAAATTTCTTGTCAATAGATAAAAACAATGCATTCAAGAGTCATAGAAGCTCAAATTATAAATATTTTACTGAAGTACCCTCATTATTTATTTTGTAAAATAATGCAGATTATAAAATTTTATCTTTTCTTTGATAACAAAATTTGTCTCCAATATTTACTGTTATTATTCGGTTATTATTTATTGTCGTTCCTAAATTAATTTATAGATTAGAGGTAATATCTGAAGCAGACACATAGATCTTCGAAAAATCAGTCGTTTTTCAAAATTAGTCCTTTCCTTTGAATTCATATGACACATCTACTCAAGAAAATTAATAAATTAAATTAGGTTAGAAATTAACTTCGGAGCATCAGCAATTTTTAAACAGAACTAAAGATCTCATTTTTCAAACTTTTTAGGTATAAAATTTATTTTCAATAAGAAGAATCTGAATGTTAAATGCACTTCTTTCTTCCTGGCTGCTGATTTCAGATAATGCGACATACGAAATGTAATTGAGAAGATTGTTAGATATCTTTAACATCGGAAGGAAGAAGTTAGACTTATTCATTTGTAACGCCACATGAAGTTCCGTACAGTTTTAAATGAATTTTAATTTGAACATTGATTCAAGCACTCAAATAAAGGAAATGCATTCCTAAAATAGAATGATTCTGTTTGTGAGCATGATAAAATTTGTTGTGTTTGAAACGTAAGAAAATATGCATGGATACATGGATATTGGAAAATATGCATATATACATGTCCTAAGCTCTTTTAACTGTTTGTTTTCACTGTTACTTCATATATAATTGTTTCAGTTTTATAAGGAGTAATAATCCCATCAGAATTATCAAACTTTGTGTTAGGGTAGAGTAGTTTCAATGCATTTAAAAAATGTTTCTGATGTTTTAAAATTTCGCTTTCCCCAGAGTGCAGTCAATGCTGTATGAAATTGTAGGTCAAATACAGTTATTCGTATTTACCCTCAATAATACATGCAATAATATTAATCTTCCGCAGAATGTTAATCAAGAAGCAGAAGTTCGTGGCAAGCCATCGCTTGCTTAGCTTTAATTTTAGTGTTTCCTTTCTTTTTTGACAAACTTCATATCTGATAATAACAACAACAGTAATACCACCTCCCAAGATATAATATTTAGATATAAATTGTCATGAAAAAGGCTTTAATTCATTAAAAAGTCTTTCAGTCTGTAATCGTTCGGGGTTTGATCTTTGATCTCTATTTACAGATTTAAAGATCTCCTGATAGTGTGAAAATTGCAGTTTTAATCTTATATCTTTATTTAAATTTTTTTTTTCAAAAAATATTGCAGAAATGAAACCTTATCAAAGCAAAAGTGCCAGATTAAAATCTTTGTCTAAAATTTTTTACATAACAAGCATGAAAACTAAGAAAGTGACAGTCTCTTCGAATTTATTTTAATAATTTATAAATTACTAAAATAATTTTTTTTAAATCTTGCTTAAATTGGAGGTAGTTCTTGGAATACTGAATGCGAAGGAAACGTTTGCAAAATGAGAAGAAATTATTTTACAGATACAAAGTGGCAGGCTTATTTATCTCAATCCATGGTTAGGTTGGGCTGATTAATTAAGATAACGCTAAATGCTTAAGGGAAGGTATGCTTTCGTGGATACACAGTTGGTCCACGTACTATGAAAAATTGGCTTATCTTCAAGTTACATGTGGGAAAAATTACGAACTTCCCATGAAGCCAAGATTTTAACACGAATCGAATGACTACTACGTTTAGCAATCTTATGTGCTAGGCCACTGGGAAGGTTCAGGAAAAATTATTTCATGATATAAAAAATATTCCTTTAGGTTGAAGCTTATATTATTAATTTTTACGTTATACCAAAACCAATGTTAAAAAATTGTTTTGAAATTACAGTTTGGGTGTTTATTTGTTTATTATTATTATTTATTGTGCATGTATATGGAGCTGAAGAAGATTTTTAAGTAAATGACTCCATGTTCACGTGCTTTAGTGCTTTTATGGTAAACTAGTATAAGAAGTACTTTTTGCGTATCAAATTTTTAATCTTTTAGTGTTTGTCTCTGAACTGTTAAACATTACATTCTTCACATGCATAAAAATGTCTGCTAACTCAGATTTAATCTGCAAGAACAAAGAAGAGAAAATGTAATCATCACCTGCTTCCACAATTGGGTACTATTGCTCAAGTGCTGAAGTTTCCGTAGAAAGCCTGAAGGAATATTATTTCGAAGGAAATTTTATTGTTTTCTTATATCGCAAAATAATGCCACACTGGCTTCAGAAATTGAATATAGGAGAAAAATAGACACATTTATCAAAGTCTCGTTTCATGAGAGGTTAATATTAAGGCATTGAATGATTGGGCTATTGTATCGATCGATTCAGGATTATACCTGGTATCTGTTATATATTCTTAAGAAGCTAAAGTATCAAGTTTCTGTGACAGAATCTTTCAGTCGAAACCGGATTGCTGTAAAATTAAACCGTCAGTTAAAAATAGAATTAAAATTTATGTAAATGCATAATACGTCACAGATGAATTTCTAAAACTTAAAGGAGGAAATCACTGGAAAGTAAGAAATTTCTGAAACCTAGTTGTTTTACTACATCTAGAAACTTATGTTCTGCACTAAAAAAAAGGCAATAATAAAATGTATAATAACGTAAATGTGTGTTAGGGTCATTTTAGAAGAGCTTTCAGTAGCAGGTAAATGAAAACCAAAAAAAGTATTGGTTTGATCATATTGAAAAAATACATCAGATTTTGTGAAAGTTGACAGTTTTAGTTTTGTGTTGGCAAAACGTCAATAGCAAAAGCAGCATAATGAAATTTCAGTTACCTTTTCTAAAGACTAAGAGATAGAAAATGTATGCAAAATATTGATTACTGTTAAAAATTAATGTAGTTTTTTTCCACTAGATTTTTTATGAATTTTCATTGACTATTTTATTCCATTTCTCCCTTTCCATACTCCATGGACAGAATGAATTAGTGATGTGTTTATGAGAGTGAAAAAAAAATCGTAAGTATCCTAATTTTATGTATGTTTGAAGCATTTCCAAAAATATTAAAATTATCAAAAGTTATTTCTGTCAATTTAAAAATCTGTGTGGACACATAATTCGCTGTGGGATTAGAATGAAAATGATTACGGATTATTTTTTTCCTCAAATTGAATTAATAAGAAAAATTAAATAAAATAACTCTAAAAGCGAAAAATCTGTATTCATCTAGTCAATTTACTAATTAAATTTAATAAAGAAAAGTAGAAAATTATCCTGGCATTGGAAAAAAAAATAAATGACAATTTTAATGAAAATTAATTAATTATTTCAATATTAATAAGTAATGTAATCACTTGCTTAGTACTTTTTGAAACAGTTTAGTACCTTGCGAATTTATATAATTTTCTGATTTTGGATTTGTACAGTTTTCGCTACTTTTGTACTTTTCACCTAAGATGATTTTAAAAAGTGATGTCATATTTCTAAGAACATGCATGAGCATTTTCTACAATTGCTTTGAATGGTGTTTCTAGGAGTTCCAAACACCTTCATCTTCGATTTTTAAATGTTACTGGAGAAATGCACAAGGAGGCAGAAAATTTTCAGAACAGAAAATCCATTCTGAGACAGAAAAATTAAAATATGCGTTATAAATGAGATAAGGGTCATTCATACCTACCTACAATAAAACTCTTAATTTCGAAAGCATTTCCTCAATTCAAAAAAGAAACTTCATAAAATATTTGTACTATGTATAACAAAGAAAAATTGCAAGGCAGAGAAGCGGGGAAAAGCTTGAACGAAAATTGTGTTATGACTGGAGTCTCCGAGATAGAGCACTGAAAAAACCTTCTAAATCTAATGCACGTCCCGAAGGACTATTACTAGCCAAAAATTTCTTTTCTTTGCCATTACCGGGGAAGAGGAATTGCTGGGTTGAATCCGTATAACAGAAACCGGGTTTCAGTTTGAGAGTTGGGTTTTTCAAACATGCCATTCGTCGGCGGTTCATGCAGCAACACCAGCCATCTCTCAGGCAAGATCTCCCACTTCCCCCTACTCTTCGGCCATGATGGGGAGGAGGAATCGGAACACAGCGTCCCCCTTTTTCCCCAAGGTCCGTCTCCAAACCTGCAAAAACGGTGGCGGCTATTTTCGAGTAATAAATGTCCTTCAACATGTACTTCATCGCTCACAGTCAGCGTTCGTCCAAGAGTAAGAAATGGGATTTTAAAAACAGCTGGTAGTGTCAATATTGGAAGAGTGTTCCTAAAAGTGTTTATAAGCTAGTATACTCACCACAAGGATTTTCGTCGTGTTTAGAAATACATTGCTGATAATAATAAAGCTTGGTATTTGAGGCTACTGCTATTACTTTTTTTGGGGGGGAAGAAGTAAAAGAAGATGACAATGAAGAAGACGCTAGCTACATTCCTATTATATTTTAAGCCAATATTTTTTTGAAGCGCTGAGTGCTTATACAATGTTTTTTGAAAGCGCTGAATAATTACTTTTAGCAAAGGCTGAATATTTATGTAAAATTATTCTGATCAAGACCTTCAAAATAATAAATAGTGTGCATTGTACATTATTAATAGAAAAATAATTTACTTACTTTTCGCTCCTTATTTTCATATATACTGAAATTAGCTAAAGCAGTTTACTAAAATATTCATGCTTATGACCATTTCATTCAGTGTATAAAGAACTGATTAATCAAATGGATATTTTTAATATTAATTTAAATAAAAGTGCTCTGTGATAGTTAAAATGATAGCGTACCTGTAGCCAGAATAAAGATTAAAAAAATTGGTTACATTACAATTTCATTAGCGGAAATTCCAGGTAATAGATAACTCAGTGGTTTGAAACCATATTTTAAAAATACTACATGAAAACTGGTTATCATCATATGTAAATTTACATAGCCTTTTAATGGTTGTTCTGCAACGAACATTAATTTAATGTTGGCAATAAAATATTTATTTTATTGTAGTGAAATGCATAGAATACCGCCATGAAAAGAATCAAAAATCGTGGAACTTGCAAAGATTGATTTGCTTATGAATAATATTTTAGCTCACAAGAATGAGATATCCTACTGCGGGAGGGAAGCGCAATTCTAGTACTATAAAACTGTTTTAGATATTATTTGGCAATTCGAACAGGAACAATACCCTTATTAGAAAGCGCGCAGCATATACAGAAACAGTATACATCAATTCAAATCGTGCATTATCAAAGCAAAAAATATTTTTATGTGACTATACTGAATAAGTATACTTTCAAAAATCACTGGACGATTATTTTAGATACTGAATATAAAGATATAAACGTCTGTCCCAGTTAGTGCGATCTACTCACAAAACATTTAAAAGGAAAAGAAAGGAAGAAGTATTATCCTAATAATACGTGAATGATAATTTTGGTATTTAATAGCAAATACTCTCATTTTTCAATATATTTAATTGTACTTGACGAATTAACTTTTCCCCTCATTTTTTTAGTTTTTCCAATGAACATAAGGATTAGAACTCGTGATAACGAACAAAAGCAGTTATATTTTTAATTTCGCGTATCTCAACTTTATAATTGTTATACTTCGATAAATAACAGCATAAGATTGTCATGGTTTCGATTAGTAGCAAATTTCAGAAACTTGGACATAGGAAGAGAATTTCTTTAAAAAGCTCAAGGGATAGCAATGCATCAGTGCCTATTTCATACGAAGAGTAGTCGGTGGTTAATTGCCTTCCTTTTACGTTTGTTTCCTTTTGTGTAGAGGCTTAATCTTCTGATTCCTATCTTAATAACTTTTTTATCGCTGTAGTTGTCATGTCATGTCACTTTGACAGTCAAGTAAAAAATATGAGAATAACTGAAAAAGGATTACGCTTCATTGAGAAGAGAGGCGAAGAAAGGCGGCTTCTATTTAAGAAAAATAAAATCTTCAAGTGAGCTCTCCAGAACCGGTCTTCGGCATAAATAATAAATTATTATGTCTGGCATGGACGAAAGTAACTTTCCTTGGGGGATGTCAGAGATTCTTCTGTCATCCTGTCAGACATCTGAAAACATAACAAAAGTCTCTGGAATCCTTTTCAACTCTCATACTTGCTGTAATTGCATACTATTCCCTACAATGGAAACACGTGCAGCTGTTATATGTATCTCGTGTCTTAAAGACACGCAAACTTAGCAGTTGAGGCAAAGGTAAGGTGCACTATTTGTGAATGTTGTTCTTCGTGTCTCTACCAATGTCTAAAATTTTACAACGACATATTTGAATCTGATTTCCGTTTGGAATTTTCTTTCTTCTTTCTACATTTGAATTGCATATTAAAGTTGAATCAGTCAATTTGAAGGTTGTCCTGCGGCATCTACTAGAGAGATTTTATTTTCCTTATCTTCAGAAGTGCTCGATTTGAAGAACTTTTACTACTAATCTGATCTTTTCAGAATGGCTTCCATACTGGAGCTCGACAGAAAGGAAAAGTTAGTTAAAGGGAATATTATTTAAAAAAAATAAAAACTAGTTTCTAGCAAAAATTCTAATATGGTGTTTAAGTGAACTGCTAAATAAATACCTTCCTAGAAAGCGCCCACGTCGCAATGTCACTCTGAAATTATTTGTAAGGTTAATATCAAACAAAAAATTTTAAACTTTCTGTGAATAACCATAAATACGAAATTATATAAATTTCGGCTAAATGAGAAGAAATTCGAGTAAAGATCTCAATTTCAAAATAAATCGTTCAGTGATTTTTTATTTCCAATCCTACTTCAGTTTGTTACGAAACCAGGTATGGCAATTTTGTGTGTTAATAATTATTAGTTGCCACATTAAATTTAAGAAATCGCCGCTTTTTAACTCCTGTGTTTTAATAAGTTGTACCATTTTGGAAGGACTAAAAATGTCAGGACGAAATAATTGCATGCAACGATTTAATTTTCTTAAAGGAAAGTGAACCTCCTATTTCTAAAATTTTAAGTAATTCAATTACAGATATAAAACAAAAGAAAATTCAGTCGCAAAGAATACTAAGAAAACAGTGTTAATTTCCTTAAAATTATTGAAATTTCACTGCACGTATTAAGTAACATGCAGATTCCTCTGATGTAAATAGTTTAGTAAGAAATTAGAGTAAAAAGATTGAAAGTTGTACAATAATTCAAAAATCATGCTTCTGTTCATTCAGCAAATAAAAGTAATTAAAGCATAACAAATGATTAATAAAAGTCTGTTTCCATGACTTATGAAATGAGGGTCTAACTCTCAAATACTATTCTGATACCGGATTTCATTCAAAATGATTAAACAAAGCACCTATCAATCGAAGTCTATAAGCTTCGTATAAGACAAAAAGTGAAACCCAAATCGAATTGAAGGAATTTTATTGCCGTGTATCCCAGTAATTATTATGAAGGAGAAAAATCCATTGCTACTAGATAATTACAAAAGAGAATTGATACAGCTATTAAAAATAGCACAGACCTGTTAACACTGTTTAAAAATGTTGTACGACTGCAGAACTGTGGAAAATTATTCTACTTTTAATAAATTTGCTCCCGCATTTTCACGTTGGAAGGATTAATAAAAGTACCGAAAGAAGGAAAGAAAGAAATCTCACTTCCCGATTCTCTAAAGCTGTATAGTCAGACAATTACGGGGTGCGCTTCATTTATATTCCCATTATCAGTCCATTAGTTTGAAGCCTTCAAAAACGCTGTGCGCCTCAACCTGCCATCATTTATCACCTCACCTAGCTCCATACGACTTTAATTAGGAGACGACCCCCAAAGTGGCTTTACGTAGAACTTCATTACTCGATTGATCAATGTCAGCCGGCATGTTGTCATTCCTCGCAGACCACCGAAACGCAGAACAGGACTGAAGGTCCCAGCCTGCAAAATATGTAAATCGAAAATTACCCCGTCAGCTCTGCAGTCTGACTGGCTGCTTGCTTGTCTGCATAGCTTGTTTCGGGGGTGAATTCTGGCATGCAACCCTAAGCATTGGTCAGCATTAGCGAGAATAACCTTTAGTCTTACGTGCTGCAGCAGAATCATGATTTCCGCCGGCATTTGTTACGAATGTTACGTTGTCATGGTTCGGTTTGAGTAAATTCGGATGCCTTCGAAATGAAGTTCGTGAAAGTTGGATTGCAGTTATTTCGTATAAATTTACCTATTCAAATGCAATTTTCTCGAATGAATTTTGGGTGCATGTTAGCTGCTCATAGTAAATCTAGAAATGGCGATGAAAATGTAATCCTTTAAAATGGTATAAAAACTATCCTGAAAAATAAATGAAGCATTTAAAATTACGTTAAAGCAGGAAAGCACTGATATTAAGAATTCTGGAAAAATAATAAATTTACTTAGATCTTGTCCAAAAGAAGTATCAGTATTTTAAAACTAGTATTACGCAAATAATTAATCAGATGCTTATATTATTTAGAATAATACTTTGATTCTGAATTATAACTATACTATATATATATATATATTGATGACCCTGTTGACAGGATGATAGAGGAGATGACTGCTATAGCCTTGGGCCCCAGCTCGAATCCTGGGCAATACATGGACATCCGCAAGTGTGTAGTGTCTCTGTGGCATATAAGCTCTTAAAATATTATCGATGGAAAGTCCTTTCGATGTTAAAGAAGGAAGAGACCCTAGGATCAGTTCTCCAGGCTACTCTCCTTTAAAAATTGCAAATTCGTATATTCGCCATATAAGGTGTCCAATCCAACAACACGGCGATACAACAACGGCAGTGTTTCTCTTGGTCATGATAAAATTCGTAGACATAATCTGATATTACCCTCAGACGAATAAGATACAGAACAACATCATATTTCGAATATGGTTTCAGAAACATTTTTGTAACAATTTCTTAATTATGAACAGAAACAATGAGTTAAAAGGTTTTTAGTTACGATTGGTCAATCACCTAACAAATGATCAATCACACAAGCTGTTTATTCATATAACACAGTTATCAGGAATTCATCTCACAAGAGAAAGCCTTGTCACAATATTCTAACGGTATAAGTAGATTGGCCCGGATTATTTTATAATAACATAACCTACTACAGCCATGGATCTATGCGAAGAAAAGTGACTTGTATGTGAAGTATACATATTAATATATATATCGAGATGTATCTATATTAATAAACATGAGGTCTATAAACAGGTTATTACACTGTTTCAGCATTTTAAATAGCAGCATCTATTCGTGAAATCAATATTTGGGAATCCTCATTTCATACATTCCTTCATTTTGTATTAAAAATGAAGCACCAAAGATTGACAAAGATTGACTTATATATATATGCATACACATATGCACATGTATATAAGTATGCTTCATTATCAATTCCGATAAAGAAAAATATGAAGAATGGTGTTCGTTGGTGGTCTAAGGAAACTGATTGTTATAAGAAGCATGTAAATGTTACTATGCATAGATTCCAGAGAGAAAGTAACACTATTCTCAAATACGCATATAAAATGAAAATTTTAAGTTGCGACATAATTATGAGGCTAATTTAGCTATAGATAAGCTTGACTCGTGGGAAAAGTTTCTGTCAACTGTAGAGACATTAGATTTTTTTTTGGTTTTTTTTTAATAAAAAAAAAGCAGGAGTGCATGAAAAATGAGCAATGTCCTTGCCGAGACTTTAACCTGGACCACTTGAATATGCGCCGAGTATACTACCGTTACACTTCGAAGGAAGGAGGGGGGAAGATACCTTATACAACTATTTATGTTCACAATGTCTGGAATAATATATGTAAATTTGGGGTCAAGACCAATTTTGCGAAAAGTATTGAGACTTCAGGGATTAAACTCACGGATGGCACTGTTATTTCATCATTTAGTAATGCTATTTTTGCTCTTATTACGAAGAATTTTTCAAGCGATAATGGGCCTGATGATAAGAATTCTCGTACAGATATGCGTACTGAGTCAGAGGGGCTATATATTTCATTTACAGACTGTCAGTTCTTTACTTCAAAAGTTAACAATGTTATTGAAAATCTTAAGAAGAACAAAACTAATGGGATAGACTCTTTTTTTAATGAAATTATACAGCATTTTCATGCAGTGGATAGCACTTCTTTGCGCAGACTTTTCACCCTTTGTTTATGATTAGGAGACTTCCCAATATAATGAAAGAGAGCTCGGGTTGTTTTGATCCCTAAAACTTCAGATACAAGAACTCCTTATCTCTTATATCTATTTTCTTTCAGCTTTGTTAATATGATATTCTTTTAATGAAAATTAATTCTTGTTTTACTCCAATTTCTTGGTCTTCCTAAGGCATCATTCTCAAGTACAGTGTGCAGTTAAAAGTCTGAATGCCGATTATGATTGGATTATGGCAAAGCTCACTAGGGCTATCTGCTTGAGAGAAGGAATGCCTTTGTGGAGGATTTTCTGAGGAACAATCTCCTATCCACCTTATTCATTAGGAAAGCCACAAAGTCTCCCGCAGTTAGCTCGTTCGCCATGTCAAACTATGAGTGTTCAGCGACTATACCGCTCAGCCGCTGTTGGCAAATTCAGCAAGAGAACATTAACAGAAACCAGTTCATTTTCATATCCGCCGAACACTGGAAGTCCAACCCGTGTAACGAGTTGGCTAAGTGATATATCAGAGGTTCTTTTTAATGTATAATACGAATGCAAGCCAGTTCCTGAGAATGTTCTCCACAAAGGCATCCTTAAGCAGAAAGCTCTAATGTGCTTTGGCATAAAATTTCCTACTTTCTTTCTCAGTAAAAATTTATTAGTAAATTCAAAAATAGGAAATATAAAAGAAAAAATATTCCAGCTTCCTATTTTTTGCTCACAAATCATTACGCGGATATGCATTTGCAACTATTAAGACTTGGAAAAAGCCTGTCTGTGATATTATCGACTCGAAGCTTATCATCGCCATCATGCGATGATTTGTAGATTCTTTAATGTTTTATAGCGATATTTTCTACTAAGATGTTTTAATACTGTGAAGTTTTTGAATCGCTTTATTTTCGACGACGTTCTCGACGATGTTTTGGAACTGCTATGCTTTGTCCTTGCTTTCTTTTCTGTCGCGATGTATTGTACGACAATGTTTTTCTCTTGTATTGTTTTCTTCACGACGTTCCTATTCGCGATGCTTTCTGCGGACACGGAAAAAAGTTTACTTACATATGCTAAACCCAATATTTCGTTAAAACTTTTGGTATTAAAAGCAAGTTTACTGAAATGTGGCAGCAGCAAAAATTTAAAATTTAAGCAGTTTAAAAATTTCTTCGAAATTCCACTTGAACATCTGCATATTTATTACTAAAATGTTATGTTAACTTTATCTATGTAGTTTCGAAAGCAAATAGATAAATATGTCGCTGCTAATGTGCCATCTAACTTTTTGTTGAATGAGAATTTTTATGTTTAATTGCGTTTAAATAGAGGGAGATGCGTATTTTACAGCTCGTAACGAATAACGAATCTCACTGTGAGAAACGCATTTAATACCTATACATTAATTCTCATAATATTCATTTTACAAACGCAATATACATGCCAGTTATAAATAAAACATCAAGTATAAAAGTGTCTCTAAGCTTACATGCCGAAAAAGGGTGCGGCTAGAATAAATTAGGCAAAGTATTCTACTCCATCAATAAGAAACATACCTAATAATCAATACCAAATTATTGGAAACATCACATTAGTAATTTTTAAAAAATTTTTTAAGCATGTCTATTTTGCTAACATTGCAGCCTGTCTCTGTCATATTTGGTAATGGAAGTAGTCTACTGTATGCTTAAATGTCTGTTCGGACAAAAATAAATTGGTTTTCTGAAACCACTACATAAATGTTCTGAAGAATTTCATAAAGTTTCGAAGAACTGTTCGTATAAAATTTTACAAAACTTTAGTTAATGGAATGCATATTGTTGAATTTGCGCTAAACTAAAATACTTAATCAGGGCGGAAAATTTGCGAAAGGGGATAAGAATTTGACAGTCTTCAATTCAAATATGTCTCATGCTTTGATTAGAAATCTGAAATTAAGAATTATTTGCCCATGACTGAAATTTATTAAATATTATTGCAAATACAGTATTATTTATATCGTATTATCATAAATATGCTAATATTCATATCATATTATAATGAATATAATAATATTTATACTGATAAATAACGCCCTGATAAATATTTAAATAAAATTTAACTGATAAATAAAAATTTCTAGCTCAAAACAACTTTTCAAACACGTTTTCTTTAGCCAAACATATTGCGTACTGAAAATCGTGAATTATTAAAAAACCAATCAAATCTTGCCGTAATAAATTCTATTTATTTAATATAGTATTAAATATATAGAAATAGTCTAAATATTTGCTAAATTTTTAACTCATTCCTGAAATAAATTAGTATATTTGTTTTAAGGTACTAAGATGATGCTCGATCATTAGAAAGGGCTTAAAAATGTTTGAGGTTTTCTGAAAAGTACATTCACAGTTAAAAAAAAATTAAGTTTTAATACTGAACTATTTTTTCCCTTTTATTTCATGGATTGCAAACATTTAAAAGCTAATTTGCAAGCGAAAATTAACAGAAAATTCCTTAATTCTATCCAGATGAACAGATCAAATAGGGAAGGAAAGGAAAAGAGTAAAAATCTTACGATAATTTTGAAAATTAAATGATATTACCTATATCTAACGAAAGCGAAATAACGACAGTAACTACCATGATAATTTTTTTCTAAGAACTTGAAGTGTTAAAAACTGGATTAAGAAATCCATAACTCAAACATTCCTACTGATTTGTTTGCTATTTAATAGACGAAATATTTAAAAGAACAGATAAGTCGTAATTTATGCAAGAGTTTAATGAATACAACAAGAATTAGAAGTAATAATTTTAAGATTGTACGTCTGTATTAGCAGTCTGTTAAAAGTGAGATGTAATCAATTGAAATATTAGAAATATTGCAAATATGTAGCAGATACAATCAGTGCATAAGTTTTCCCCTATTGGTCATGTTTGCACATTACACAGTGTTTGTTATTGCACCACACCTGAGGAAATAATGCAAGACAGTCACCTTTTGCTTTACTTTTCTTGAAAGTTCTGAGTATTTTGTTTTGTTATTTATTTAAGCAAGGAAAACATGACAGAAAATTTACTTACAGTAGATTTGTTGTTATTTTAAAATGGCAGAAATTTCATGGTTAAAAAATGGTCATCAGAAAAGAAAGATGCTTAACTGTCAATATTATTTTTTCTGCAGAGTAATTTGAGTAAAAAGTAACAAGTTGCCAGTCACCCATCTTTAAAGTCATTATAACAAAAAAAGTATCATAAAACACTGCATTGGAAGCTAAATGTTAGCAATAAAATTGTGCATTAGGTTGAAATATATTTTAACGCAATCATATCGATTTTTTGAATTCATCCTGTTAATACCCCTTTCCTACGAAAGGAATTGCTTTCATTTCTTACATGAAACACTATATGATGTTTTCCTTTCTCTTAATTTGAATTTTTAGAGCACTTTGCTTCATTTTGCGGTTATTTACTCCCAGCACAAAAATGTTTCAATTATCGCATAAATTATTCAATTCTATACAGGACTTCACCAACCTACTTTCCGTCATGCTGTCAAATTAAAAGTGGCTGCGTCCGGCTTAGCCCAATGAAACCACCGCACCACTTTTGCAACACCAAAATGAATAATGTACACAGTAACCCTTCCATAGAAAGCACAGCTTAAATAAAGCCCGTCTAACGTTTAAACGAAATAAGTATCCGATTTTCCCAAGTTGCCTAATCTATGTGCATCGCACGAGCTTTGCATGGGTCAGGCTCCCGCCCTCTGCAAGGGAAGCGCAGCAGAATTCAAAATAGAACTTCCTACGTATTGGCCTGAGCTCCTACGGTATTAGCAGCATTACTAATTCAAGTAGACACATGTAATGAGCGGGCCGGGCTGATGAGCTCAAGCCTAAATTAGATCAGGTAGAAGGGGTAGGCTCCCTCGACACAGAAGGGGAAGCGCTTTGAAAAAGCGGAAATTTAAATGAAAGAGACGGAGCATAAGATAGTGGGGAAGAGGGGTATTAAGGTGGGGCTGGTTATAAATTTACATCGCGAAACGAGACACTGCAGCATTTAGGAAAGAAACTTCATGAAACTTTCTAATCAGAGAAGTTTTTTTTTTTTTTTTTTTTTCAATAAATAAGTTCTAAAATAAATCATAAAATAAAAGCTAGCTCGTTTGTTCTGAAAATTAGCTAAAAAAAAGGAACGTTTCAAAGGAAAGATTAATAATTTTGCAAAAATCTTACTTTATTAACATAATAATTGAAAATAACACGTTTTTTTATGCATGCGTTATTGTATCATAATTGCACGAAGATCTGGACTTGACTTATGATACATATTTTCTCATTCGTAAATAAAAACTTATACTATTTTATGCTTTTTAAAAAGGTTTGTATATAAAAATACCTTCGATAAGTTCAATTATAAACAGCAAATGTCTTGAAATCAACGAAACGGTAATTATTCTTTTTTTTTTCCTGAAAATTTTAAGTTAAAATTTCTTTAACTTGAAAGCAATATAAACTAAATAATCTTACGACTTCTATTTATTTGCTTCAAACTAGATGTACTGTATAGTCTAGCAGATAAAATGGCCTAACTTCACATTAGCACCTCAATTATTTTATATCAAAACATCAATATATTTTTTAATATGAGAATTTTCCCGTTAATTAAAATTTCCGAAAAATTATAATTCAAAATTTAATTTTGAGAAAAATACGAACAATGAATTTAAGTAGCCTTTAAGAAAAACGGTAATAAAATGCTCGGGCAAAAATATACTTAAAGTGACAGTATTTTGTATAAATGTATATTACGGCATCAGAAAAAATATTTAAAACAAAAATATCCCAGCTCTAAATTTCTTACTATTTTGTTTATAATTGCATAAATGTATACACATAGAATGAGAGAGAGCGAGAAACATAAGTATTGTGTGATATCTTAACAGCGGAATTTTATGTGCCATTCTTGCGGATATTAAAATCTGTCAACGACAACTATGAGAAATGTGAATCAACAACAGATTTTTTCCTTATCCATCATGTCATTTTAGACAAAAGACTCATTTTTCCTTCCAGTAGCACACACGTAGGAATGAAGTTAATGTAAATAATCTTTATTCATTATTTATTGATTATTATGTGAATCTGAAAAATCAGTATGGAACTCAGGAATTTACTCATAGAGCTCTCGGTTACATTGCCATGAGGTATTTAGTATGCGGCAAGTCAGTGAAATAATCTGCCTTTCAATTAGCAAAGAAAGATATTTCCTATAAGCCTGAAAATAATGGGATTTCACATATAAGAAGATACTGGGCTTCTTGGAGGGCTGGGGGTAATAGCAAAAAATCTTGTATGTTAAATGGTCCTCCATACATGAGCTTAATGTGTTACAGATGTTCTATTTGATATATAATTTCATCGCAAAAATAGCACTTTTTGTGGTAGAGCTAAGTAATATTATTAAAGCTTAATATATAAGATGTGGGATAAACTGACGTATATATATATTTGAAATGCTACGATAAACATGTGTAGCAGGTGTTATTTTCAGAAAGGTACTTTAAGAGAAGAAACATCGTTATATATTCAAATCAATGCTGTTATTAAACTTTATTATAAACTGCGAAAATTTTGTAATTAAATTTTACCTTAAATTTCGCATTCGAATGAGAAACTACAGTTACCTATCAAACACTGCAGGAAGGAAATAAAAGAGAGCACCAACTATGTATCAGGAAATAAGAGGGGCGAAAGAAGATCAAAAAGAAGTAAGTGAGAGAGAAAGAGAGAGCGAAAAAGTTCTTTGCTTGCTAAATCCCTGGAACAAATTAAATGGCACGAGTGGTCTCGAGCGGCTTCACGACCACCCATGCGTACCCAATCTTCCCCTTTACGTGAATAGGAAATACAAGCCGCAGTCGGGATCCGGGATTTATATTCTGAGATCACGTGATCAGGAGAGATCGGATGTGTCTTCATTGCCCGGCACCTTATCCGGACACTCTACTCTTCGCATTCTGAAGCGAGAAAATGGGATAATTTTGTTTGCCTGAGACTCCGTACCCAAGGGAGGTTAAATTACTTTTAAAGACGAGTGAGGGATTGATTTTTTTGCTGTACCTGACAGTTACGGGTGCTGTTTGCATTCGCTCTCTAGTCTGTAATTAAAAGTTCTTTGTTTCTGTACTCCTGGGGTTTGTGGGGGTGGGTAGAGAAATAAAAAGTCTTAAGCCGAATTTAGGAAAATAATCTGCATGCTAATTAATTACACAAGAATTCTGGAAGGAGGGTTAACAGTTACAAATAAAGAAGAAAGAAATCGATATTGAAATACTTATTCGATTCTTAGTTAATGAAAAGATTTGAATTTACTGTAATGAATGACTGTTATCATAAATACAGCGGAAGGCCAATAGAGAAGAAAGAATTAGTCATAAAAGCTGAGCATAACTGAGATTAGACCTCGACTAATATCATATACATGTTATGCTAATTTTGAATTTTATAGTAAAGGACTGCTTGAATGTGAGCGCCTGGCTATGTTACAAAGCTTAATTTATTGCTATTTTTTAAAATTCTTTTCGGACAGTTTTTTTAATTTATTACTTATATTTCCTTGTATCTATTTTTCAAGCTGGAAAATATTTGAAATGAATGATGTGAAAAGTAACGTTTCGAAATGTCAGATGTAAGTTTTAAATATAAAGAAATAATTACGAAAACGTAACAAGGTAAATAAAAAGAAATCCTTTAATGTGAATAACCGATTGTACAAAGAATAACAGCTCAATAAAAATAGCGTACTAAGGTAAACGGGAAATAAACAGGAGTAATTTAATTTCAAAACTGGGTGCTACTGTGGTCTGTTTCTTCTGCTGATAGCAAGGAAACTGCGAACTAAATAGACATCGAAGTCATTTTAATATAATGTTCTTCAGTACTAAGCAAAATATTAGTTGCTGTTTCAAACAACTGATTCTTGAATTTCCTAACTTGTTACACTGTTAGATAGATCTATCTAACCCGCAAAATACTACGGCATTAGTCATGTTCCAGTGTTTTAAGTGTGATGCTTTCTGAGAATTATTTACTACAGTAGCATCTTTTTTTTTTGAGGGGGGTGGGCAAGAGGTAGATTATACTTTGGCATTGTTTAACCTTTATTTGTTTATTTACTTTAGAATTGGTCTTGCTAAGTAAAAAATGCAGCTGTTCAGGTTTGAAATAGACAATACCCATAAACATCTAAATAGACAATACCCATAAACATCTTATACTACAAGCATTACTAAATAATCTAAGCCTTTACCATACTTCAGAATTTCAAATTTTTAACTGTGTTACTTATGTTGCGCGCATAATTAATTGCAGCGCGTGTTTCCCCCCCCCTAGAATTTCTGACTTTTACTTTATTCTTATTACTGATTATTTGAATTCTTACTAGAGGTTAAATACTAGCTCAAAAAATATCAAAATCCTATTCATCTTTGTTACACTTATTATTTGTCATAAACACAATGAGGTAACAGAAATAAGCAATTAGTTGCACAACAGTATATTTACTTATTCACTTATTTATCTATTTTTTTATTTTTAGCTCAAAGGGGCGTTAGCTTAGAAAGGTTATTAGTCTCGAAACGGCATTTTGCATCGAATCACTTTTGAAATTGTTGCCACCAAATGTTATTGCCCTGTATTATACTTGAAGAAATTAAATAATGAAGGATTTGCCTGATTATATGTATGTTTCTTGCATTGCGAAAAAACAACGGTACCTAGAGCCATCAAACTTTGGATAACATGGTCCTCTACCCGAATATGGGCCGAATTTTGAATTTCAAATTTGTTTTATTATCTATTTCATATTCTGTAAAACTTTAACGAATTTCTGATTAAAAAACTCAACGATTTCAAAGCGAGCAGTGGGAACCCTGTATGGAATAAAACATGTTTATCTCCAGCGCATGAGATTGTTTATCGGAAATTCTAAAGATATGTTGTTTTTAAATATTGTTAGCCCAGATGCTCTAGAAATAGCTCTCAAAACCTGTATGTGTGTGTAAATAAATAAAAAGACGCCTTTTTGGGAGTAATATGAAATCTGAAAGCTTACAGATTTTTTCCTTGTGCTCAGTACACTTAGTGGAACATCTCTTTTGCAATCATACTTAAATTCTGAACATCAGCACATTGATAAGTTCCTTGACAATATATTATGAACGTATATCTTTATCCATACACCTAAATAATGATTATTTTAACAGATTTACAAACTCTTGAAACTGATTCAAGAGAAGCCCCTGAAGGTTTCACAAGAACTTGATAGGAATAATTAATTAATTTTTTACAATTTAACAAACAGAATTTTTAATTTAACAACATTTTTTAATTTAACAAAATACGCTGTTTTCTTCTAAACTCCTATAACTTAAAGATTTTTCAACTCATACGCATGCAGTATCCACAGCAATAATTAATCAAAGATATGTAATTTCGACGAATATTCACTTTCTCTTAATGTTCAAACGACATGCATGAAAAGATATTGAGTGGTTTAGTAAACGAAAATGATTAAGTTCATTTATTTATGCTGTTAATTAACAAATACAGTTCTAAGCTAAATTAAACTGAGCGCCAGCTTTCCGTTGCTCACTCTTGTCAAACTCTTTCACCGCATTTAAAAGCGAATGTAGCACGCATTTATGTGCAATATGTCAAAGTGGTTCATGTTCAGTTTCAGCAAGCTTTATTCTTGAATAACGAGACTTGGCGCAAAGATAATCAACGGTCATTTATAATATTTTCTGACGTTAGAGAAAGGAAATATTGCAGAAAATTCAATGTAGGATGGCATACCTAATGAATATTTTTAATAGTAGCAAGCACGTGTATTATTACATGAAAAATAACGCACAATAACTTGAGATTTGTGTCAGGTTTGCATCATAAGCAATTAGGCTTTCAATATAAATGCAACACACAGAAAGAGCAGAAACCTTCTATTCAGATAACGAAATTACACATTTTGAGAAACACAAATGAAGAAAACTGCCGGAGAAATGTAATATTCTTTAGAAAGTTAATGGAGCTTTTCTGTTTTACGCCTTAGAAAAATTTTCAGCGACTTGATAACAATAATAAACTTTTTTTCGAAAAAAAATTCTGAAAGAGGGAAATTATAGCTATATCTAATAGGTTAAATAATTTAATTCTGTGTTTGATTAATGCTTTGCCAAGTTCTTTTTTAATTAATAACATATTAAGCTTAATCATGAGAGTTCAAGAAACGTAAAAAAATTAAGCTAATCCAAAAACTTGGGGGGCGAGGAACTTTCTTTTTTAACAATCAATAAATTAATGAATGTTAGTTTGCTTACAATAACTATGCTAATGGAATGATTTATTTTTTATACGTGGATTAGCCGAACAATTAGAACAAACAGGGGAAAGATTAAATCCAGCTACCAAATGAAAAAAAAAATCATTTATGATTTCAGGCCTGAGTGGAATGACAAACTGAGCGAAAAGGATGAAATAAACGAATGCAAGAGTAAATTTCTCAACTAATTCCTCATAACATTACATTTCAATAATTTTTAGTAAATTTTGTGGTTATTCGCGATTTGCATTAGTATTTTAATTAGTATTTTAATTTTCAACACCCTTTTCAAACAGCAAATTCAATCAACACTTACACTGTACGCTTTCAAACAATACAGTCTTTATTTCTTGATTCTTTTTTGTTTTAATTTAATTTTGTCGCTTTAAAATCCTTATTATTTTCGACTGCATATGCCATTTCGCTCATTTCTTTTATATTTGGATTCTTTGTTGTATTGTTCTTTTCGGTGTCTACCTGGATATTTCAAAAAATACTCTTCTTCCGTTGTTTTGCGATCAATTATTGGAGTGGAAAATATATGCGTAAACTGCCAGTTTAAACTTACAACAGAAACAGAACAGATTGCAGAAAATAACAGATTACAAAATAAAATCTTAAAGAAAATGTACTCAATAAATTATAAGTATTCTCAGATGGGAGAGTGGACTGAAACATTTTAATATTTTTATTCTACAATTTTTCAAAAGATTTATTATTTTTTTGTTAGAATTCTACTCACCAGATCTCGAAAAATTATTTAAAACTCTGAATAGTTTAATCTAATTTTAAGCTCACTTTGTTTTACAGATACTTAAAAATGTTATTTTATAGTTCGCAAGGTATGGATCGAAAATAAATATTTGAAAATTTATGTTGAAATTAAATTAATTAAACTAGATATCTGAAAAGTATTGAAACTACAAAAATTATCTGTGTGAGTACTGAATTACTTTTTAGATGGTACTATTTTAATTTTCAAGGATTAACGAATAAGAAAACT